>JAMZAV010004374.1:0-68692 GCA_024449915.1 Sweltsa coloradensis
TTTGCCGCTAGTGCTCTCGAACGGTCAACATCTCTTTGTCTAATCATCTTCCCTCGCCATATTTGGGCAATCCAGTTTCTTACGCTCTCGTACTCTGCACTGTGTTTGCAGTGACTTCGCCTGTGTTGTGACATTTTCAACCGCTACGCTTTGCTATTTCTTTATTTCTCTCTTCTTTACACTTCCAACTGGCCAGCTCTATTAAACCTTTCCTATCCCCCTCGACGTCTGACACACTGACGTCGCGACGCACGCGACGCAAGAAAGTTCGCCAACTTCTGAACCTCACGACGTCGGGGGCAACCAGTCCATGCAGGAAGTATTCTGCACAATCATATGTAAGTTCTCTTCTGCATTTTATTTCCTGTGTTCTTCCTCGCTCTCTTATCTCTATTAAAAACTAATTACAGTCCATTTAAATCTCGGTATAGGCATCTCGGCCTAAACAAGGCTTATGACGCACAAAGCTTTTCACAATAAAAGCGTGGGAAAGGGTAAACGTAAAATTAACAGTTTAAAATTACCCTTTGTAACATTGTTTTGGTTTCATAGCATATTATTTTCCGGCCTTCAATGCAGCATTTTCTAATATGAGACCAGATAAGTTATCTTGAAGTATACATACTCTTGTTTGCAAGGTTTGTTTGCTTGCAACCATAACTCCGTCGCTCGGCTCATCGCCACTGGAGAAACCCTCCTTGCCAAGTAAATTAATATATATTCCTGTCACGTATACTTTTTTATTTTTATTTCTAAATCAATTTTTACTTGTTTTGTATTTTTTTTACTCGGGGTCCGGGGCCCGGTCGAAGTGGCCTCACGTCGTATCTCTTTCACCAGAAGATAAGCATGTTCATCCTGTCTGTTAAATGGCGTTAGGTCTAAATTGCGAAACATCAACGCCATGTCACGTAAAAAATTCGAAAGTCGAACTCAGGCTTGTCTCGAAACCGGGCCCCTCTAGGCCCTGGGACTTCGCCCGGGCTATTCCTACGCCACTGGTTTCGTGTCCTCGTGATGGTTGGATCCAAATGGTTCTGGGCAAATGGGCGTGGGAGATGGTATAGATAAAGCTACGTTCAGGCAAGACCGTGTGGCGTTTGTGTCAAATGGTTTCAGCCACTTATTTGCCATCAAAGGAGACGGCTCAGTGTGGAATTGGGGTTATAATAGTCGCAGGCAGCTGGGAAGAGGGAACAAAGTAGAGAGGAGCAAAGTAGCCATATTTAATTTAGAGAACCACGCAATCACAGCAGTTTTTGCTAGATGTAACTTCACTGGCCTGTGGACAGAGACCTGTGAATTGCTGGTATGCGGTGGATCTGACCTAGAAAAACCTGTACAAAATAAAGTTGTGATAGAAAAGATTATAAATTAAAACCTTCCCTCAAAGAAATTTTATCAGACAACTCCACGACAAGCGATAACGTTATTAATTTCTTACGTAAAGTAAACCTTTTAAATTCAATTTGAAATTCATATTTATTTAGCAATCAGAAAATTCGATGGGCACTGATAACTTTACTGTTTTGTGCCCTTGAACCCCAATAACTAACCCATCAAAATATTTCGAATTACGCCTGTCAAAGCCAAATCTGCCATTGTGATTTTTAATCTTTTTATTAACTTTTTCCATGCCATTCTATTTCTTTTCCTGACAATTTGTGATTGTGTTGTGCTAGCTCATTGGCAATTATTGCCCATACGCTCTTATTAGTGTAGTGTCTATTGTATTGCACTTGTGGGACACCCGTCCCATTGACAATAAAGAATCGATAATTAAGCGAGCGAAGCGAGCGTTTCCATTTGACTCTGCCAGAAAAAATAGTCACTGTTTTTTGTTTTTTTGTTTGTTTGTTTGTTTTTGTTTTTTTGTTTTTTTTGTTTGTATGTCTCGCGATAACGTTCGAACGGAGGCTCGGATCGAGTTGAAATTTTCACCATCCGCAAGCTTTGTTCTCGATTGAATGCCATTAGTTTTGTGGCAAAATCGTTCAAAAAGTTCCAAAGTTACATTAAAGTTAATCGAAAGTTTTTTTTTCAAACTCAACGGCGACAAAATCTGAGATAGCCAAATCATTTAGAATGTCTGTCCGGTTACGAATATGTTAATTTTATTTTGATCCGATAAGTAGTGTAGATGGAAATTACATTATAACAAAAGTAACGTTGCCATGGCAACGAAAAGACGCGCGAAGTTTCTAATGCACTGCCACCTAGAAGTAATCAAAATACTTTCGAGGAAGCAGTCTATTATTTGTCAACAAAGAGTTTAAATAGTTCTCCCAAGGAGTCAAGGTCCTCTAGATGGCGGTGGATTTTTAAGTAAAGATTTAAACACGGGTTTACCCAAATACCTTGGCAATAATAAATAATACTGGAAACGCGAACGTCGTAAATTTTTAAATTTAAAAAAATGTGCAATGTGGGTCTAGCTATAGCACGTGCTCGCTTATCAACGTGTTCAACTGAGCGTTTTTCTAGTATTATAATAATTAAACTGCCTCATTTGCCTCGTATGACGAAGAAGAAGGATGGCGTCGTGAGTCCGCCGGAAACCATCTAAAACAAAGTGCAGAGTTGCTATGACTTCATTACGGCCTAAAATTATTTCTTATACCTTTATTCGACACGAGGCGATGGCCTAATTGTAGCTGGTGTTTCACTGCTAATGTTAAGTGATGTTTCTACGAGACTGAGTTGCACGAGCAGCTATTTTAGACTGCCTGTGTTTTGACTCAAATCTCATAGACCGGGTGTGGACAAGAGGCCCAACCATTTGCATGTGTTCTAAAAAGTTATATGTATATAGTGTACTAAAAAATGATGTTTTGGTTTTAGAGTGTCCTTAAAGAAATGGCAATAAAGAAAGTTGTGCTCATAAACTAAAGTGGTTGATAACGAATTACAACCTGGTTGCAATGACTACACATTACAACATCTGTTATTTTTCTGAGGGTCAAGTAAAATTCCCATACTTGGTTGTCTTCTGGAACAAGATCTCCTATAAGAAGAGCAAAGTTGCGCACAAAGCAAAGCATCTCAGCAGAAGACATTCTTATAATTTTAATTTCGTATGTTATCTATGGCAATGAAAGAGGGCTTATTGCAAACATCACTTAAACTGTAGCTATAGGTCTGAATTTTGAAGTTGAGGGTATCAATTGTGAATAACTTGACTTCCAAAATAAAGTACCTCGTAATCCATACCATGTCGTACTTGCATCCTCCTTCAAACAGCGTGCATTATATCCACACAGAAATTGCTGCAGTCCAGCAAGATAAAAGTCAACACAATAACCTTAAAATTTTTGCAGTAAGCAGTTATTAACATATTTGAGGTGTTTTGATTCCTTAACCATTCATGTTATCAAGCACTGCACATGTGAATTTCAGCAATAACCTTACCCGAGAAATCAAAATACTGTTGTCTCTTTAGTCTTCTAGTAGGCAGTGGATGTTTTTGTATTTGTTTCATGCTGGTGCCATCTATGGGCCATCAAATTCCAACTCGCAATCTTCTCGTGGTTTGGCACGTGATTAGGGGATTTTTTCTCCCTGAAACTAATGGCGAGCTCTGGGTCGTCGTCTGGGACTTTCCCCTTCCCTTCGACTACCTCCCCGACGGCGACGACAACAACAACGACAACACGGACGGATGATGACAGACGGAGACGACCACAACGTGGGGGAACCCCTGCCCTCCCCATATGCTTGTGGCTGGTTCTGACCAGCACAGACCTGTCCCACCCCGTCATCCCTCACGTCCCTCCCTTCGTCTCGATTAGCCTAGTTGCATAAATATGAGACGTTAAGCAATATCCAATAATAATAATAATAATAATAATAATAATAATAATAATAATAATAATAATAATAATAATAATAATAATAATAATAATAATAATAATAATAATAATAATAATAATAATAATAATAATAAAAAACCTACCAACTTTGGCGGGAACGCAATCCTAATAAAAGACCAGAACTTAATGCCAATAAGCTAGCGAATCAAAGGAGATTCATTGAAAGGAAAAAGAAACTATCTGATTACGAGTTAAGTGTAATCAAACAAGATGTTAGAGTTGTGATTAATGGGGAACAGCCTCAACTCAGAAGGGAAGAACTGGACAATGACATTCCCGTACAAGCCTTTCCGGAACCCGCAATAGAAGAAATATACAATAGGCCACCAGATAGGGGTTATAGAGGGGAATTGCATGTCAATGAACACAATCTAGAGGAAGTGCATTTCCTGTTTGACTGAAGAAAGTACCATCTTAATGGACGAAATTATTTCTCAATGGATACGAATTCAAAATATTCCCATAAACTCCCGTGAACGCCTCGCTAAAATAAGATTGAACAAAAAAGCAGAACAATTAATCTCAGATGCTAATGCTGTTTTAGACCGAATTATTGCTGAATCGCATCCAATAGACATAACAAGCCTTAATCATCTAGTTTATGGAACAGCCTCAGTCATTACAGACAAGCTTGTGAAAAAAGAACAATCAGTTTATAAAAAAAATCGTATTACACCAAAGGGGAAAAATAAGAATACAAAAACAAATTGATTCATGGCGAAAAGACCTATCCTTGTTTTATGAAATAAGAACTAAAATTAATCTTTCGTATAAACTTACTGTAAAGAAACGGCAACTTTTTGAAAAGTATAGTATACACAAGTCCCAAGATGCGGTTCAAGTAGAAGAGCAATTGAAACAGAAGATTCAGGCCAAAGCTCAGAGAATAAGAAGATACACTGCAGTTTAGACAAAATAAACTTTTTTCAAAAAATGGAAATAAATTCTACAGAGAGCTTGGAAAAAAAAACATTGAAATAAAAAAATCACCAACAAAAGATGAAATAGAAACTTTTTGGAAATCAATCTGGGAAGATAACAAAAAGCATAATTCAGAAGATAAATGGATTCAACATCAAGAATTGGATTGTGTTAATTCTCCGGATATGAATTGGGAAGAAATTACAATGTGTGATTTGTCTAGTTCCCTTCGGAAAAGTGCTAGCTGGAAAGCACCAGGACCAGACAAATTATCCAACTTTTGGCTAAAACAACTGACATCCACTCATACTATTTTAGTAACTTTGCTCAATAATGCTGTGGCTCATCCTGAAGACGCACCAGTATGGTTGACCACAGGTGTTACGTATTTGTTACCGAAGTCAGCACAAACTGAACAACCAAAAAATTATAGACCTATCACATGTTTACCTACAATGTATAAAATCTTAACGTCAATAATAACTGAACGAATGCAAGTGTTTTTAGCTACAAATAAAGTAATGCCATTAGAGCAAAAAGGTTGTTGTAGAAATACGTATGGAAGTAAGGATCATCTTCTGTTGAGTAAAGCTATAATGGAAAATTGTAAACAGAGACAAAAGAATCTTAGTGTAGGGTTTGGATTGATTACAAGAAAGCATTTGATAGTGTGCCACACAGTTGGATTTTAAAAGTATTGGAAATGTATAAGGTCAATCCAATTATTGTCAACTTCTGCAAAAATGATGCAAAATTGGAATACAAGTATGAAAATAAGAACGGAAACTGAAGAAATCGCATCAAGTAATGTTCACATACAACGAGGAATATTTCAGGGTGATTCGTTATCGCCACTTCTATTTTGCATGAGCTTGTTTCCTTTGACAAAGTGCCTCAATGACGCAGGTTTGGGGTATGCATTATTGCCGAATGAAGACAAAGTCTCGCACCTTCTGTACATGGACGATTTGAAGTTATTCGCGAAAAATGACGATGAACTTAGTATCTTACTAAATATCGTCAAAACTTTCAGTGACGACATTTGTATGGAATTTGGAATCGAGAAGTGCAAGAAAGCGACATTCAAGAGAGGGAAGATTGTCGCAAGTGAAAACATCCAACTTGATGAGCATACCACTATTGAGGACATTGGTCAAGAATCAACTTATAATATCTTGAATAGAAGAAGGCAATGGTGTTCAGCATACAATGATGAAAGATAAAATTTAGCAAAGAATACAAACGACGTCTAAGATTAATAATTGAAAGTGAATTGAACGGACGAAATAAAACTATTGCAATTGGTCATTTGCTGTGCCAGTAATATCTTATAGCTTTGGGATATTAGATTGGAGCATAGAAGAACTTAAGAGATTGGATCGAAAAACGAGAAACTGTTGACAATGAAACAATGAATCCTCTAGTCTGCTTATAGAGAAGACCGACATCCACTTGCCAGTTGAGATAGGTGAGGGGCTGTTCAGCCACTTTATTCTTCATTTTTATGTACCATGTGTCGATTACTTCTTCCGGGACAATGTCTACTAGATCCATGGGGAATGATCGTGAAAGTGCGTCTGGTACAGCATTCTCTTTCCCTTTTCAATGCACAACTTCAAAATTGTACGGCTGCATGCGTATCGCCCATCTTGCTAAACGTCCTACTGGATCCTTCAGATTGTGTAACCACACCAAACTATGGTGGTCGGTGATTACCTTAAAATGGCTCCCTTCTACGTACGGTCGGTACTTTTCTATAGCCCAGATGACTGCCAAGCATTCCTTTTCCGTTGCAGAGTAGTTTTGCTCAGTTTTGGATAAGGTTCGGCTGGCGTAAGCGACGACTCGTTCTCCTTCTGGATATTCCTGACTGAGAACTGCTTCCAACCCAAAATTAGATGCGTCTGTTTGAATGGTGAATGGTAAGGTAAAGTCTGGGCAGCACAGAATGGGTGCTTCCATGAGTTAATTTTTTAGGGTTATGAAGGCTTCCTCTGTTTCAGTGGTCCATTCAAATTTTTGTTTCTTCCGAGTGAGTTTGGTCAGGGGTCCTATGATTGTTGAGAAGTCAGGTACAAATCGTCTGTACCAGGATGTCATTCCAATGAAACGTTTGACATCCCTCACATTCTTAGGTCGACAAAAGTTCATGATGGCCTCGACTTTCCCTGGATCCACTCGCAATCCTAAAGCATCAACAATAAAGCCTAGATATTTCAGTTCTGGTCGGCAGAATTGACACTTCTCTGAATCCGCAAGCAGTTCAACTACTCCTTCCTCCTTCGAGTACATTGCCTGGATCTTAGCCTTGGCTGCTGTGTTTGCCGCTGTAATCTCATCTGCGTAGACCTCGGTCGATTCTAGATACTTCATTCTTCTCAAGCAGATTGCTCTCCTTGTAGTTGGAAGGATGTACTGTGAGTTCATGGATGCCTTGTAGTACCTGATGACGTCAGACAGTTGCTTTGCTGGGGCATTCCAGAATTGATCACCTTGTCAATCTAAGCGGCCACGAAAAGGCCTAGCATCTTCATGGATGATGATGACGCAGTAAAGATGCACGGTGCAAAATTCCCGGAAAGCAACGCTCTAGAGAGAGGAGCTGTGGACTTCAGTCCTATCTCTTCATGGGAGATCAAAGCTCTTCCGAATCCTGCATAGTAATTCGTTGCTATCTGCACTGGAAAGCAAGAGGCAATTCGGCCCATTGTGATGGATCTCTGGTTGAGCTTGACGGCTTTGGACTTCCCTCCCTTCGTAATGCTCGGAGACTCAATTGAGCACCTGACCTTGAGGCTCTCGAGGAGGCCTTTCTCTGGAGAGTCAGGCTCGCAGTTGTCGATTATTTTATTGAAGGAAGCTCCCCTCTCAGAAAACACCAAGCACAGGATCATCATGTCCCTCGACATATCCTTCACAGCCGGAATTGTGAATTTCGCCTCGGTGCCATCAGACTTGAGGAACTCAAGCTCATGCTTTGCGAGTCTCGAAGTATCCGCTAAGAATAGCTCTCGGAGTCTCTTGAGAGTAGCAGCGACGCTGAATCCCCGATGCTTGTACACAGCCTGGAGGATGCTCCAGAGAACCTCATTCTCCTTCTGGTAGTCTCCCGTTGGTTCTCTGAAGGTCGAGACCACCCAGGCAGCCATTTCAGGCTGAGTGCCTCCATCTACCAGCAGTTGGTACTCTCCCCCTCGAGGAGTGGTGTAGGTGTCGGGAACAGGCCTGAGATATTCCCAGGGATTGGCCACCCTGTCGACATCTTTGTCATGGATTAAGTCTAGATCCGACATGTCTGAAGGCCTCCTAGGCTTCTTCTTCAAAAGTAAGTCGTCGAAGGAAGACCCAGTGAAGATCTTGTATGATGCCCGGGGGTCTTGAGCAACTAGATTACTTAATTCTACCAAAAATAGATGTCTCTCTCTCTTTGAAATTTGTTAATCTCCACTTCCGATCCTTGTATACCAATTCTTCCTCTAACGAGACTATGCGGTAAAGCCTCACCTCTACTGCGTGACAATATAAATCCTGAACGCCTAAGTCCAGATAAACCAACCTTATCTTTTGAATCTCTGACCAGAGGACCCGCGGGATATTCAAAGGCTTCGGATTAATCCTGGAACATATTTTGGATAACACTTTAGACTAATTGACAGTTTCTCTTGCTCTTGGAGGGTCCGTCAATGTGGATGGCCAGCTCGTCCTCGCCACTAGTAGGTCATCCAGCCGATCGCCCGTGACGTCATATCAAGTCAGACAATCGGTTAGCCACACCCACTGCCCAGAGCTAGCTAGCATCCCTCACTCGTCTCCATGAAGGAAAGTCGTCCTCGAACAACTCTCCAGTCAGCCTGCGTCGCAGAGACCGGCTCGGCTCAACAATTCTATGCCAGCAGTGCATGAGTTGCCATAATCAGTGCTTTGGCTGTCTGGCAGTGGACAGTGATTGATACTACCTGCTTGAAACTCACTGTTCGTCCCAAAGATTGAACATATTTCCAACAACTCTGCCATCTGCTCTTCGAGCTCTAACCAACTTACTTTGACTTCTAGTCCGTCACGTCAGCATTGCCAGTGACCTAGTTCTCTGTTATGGTACACCTGCATACGAGTTACGACGCTGGTGAATGCCCCACGTTGGGCGCCGATTACTGTTACCGACCTTACTCCGGCTAACAGCAATGCCTGGCTGGCTCAGTGGAGGAGGGGTGGTCCGGTAAGCCGGCAGGCTGCGACTCGAGGCTAAGGGAAGGTACTTCCCAAGATCTAGGGATGAGGTGTCAATGCCGGGGAAAATGGGTGCCACTTAATTTTGGGTTAGGGTTAAAATTAAGAAAACACCCTTGCTAAATTAATAAAATAGTCATAAATGGATAGTTAATATATTGATTAATATATAACAACATTAACAAATAATGAAATTACATAACCACTGGCAAGACTGTCCCCTGTCCAGCTAACTGTACTGTGGGACCCAAAACTGTGTGCCGGGTCACCGTACTGTTTATGTACCCTTGCATAACACAATGAGTGGTAGCAGATAGTAACCAATTAAATATAGATAAATATAATAACATGAATAAATAATGAAATTAAATAAACACTGGCAAGACTGTCCACTGTCTAGCTAACTGTACTGGGGGACACAAAACTGTGTGCCGGGTCACCGTACTGTTTATGTACCCTTGCATAACACAATGAGTGGTAACAGATGGTAACTAATTAAATAAGAATAAATATAATAACATTAATAAATAATGAAACTAAATGATCACTGGCAAGACTGTCCACTGTCTAGCTAAATGTACTGTCCGTGCATAATTGCGTGCTGTGTCACCGTACTGTTTATGTACTGGTACCCTTGCATAACACAATGATTGGTAGCAGCTAAGAATCAATTAAATATACTCAAGCAAATAAAGCTAGCACTGACACGATGGTCTAATGCCTAGCTAGCCGGACTGTTTATGTACACTTGTACCACCACCTGGTACTTAAACATAACTCTATCAGAGGGCTTATTATAATAAATACAACATAACATATGACTATCTAGGGGATCGATCCCTGAAAAAAAAAACGCAGAGACGTGGAGGTCAAATACTATAGTCAATCCTCGAAGGGAGGGTACCGCGAAATTACAACCTTGTAATTTAGAAACGTATCGACCTCCTGGCCTCCACATAACAATAGGTTATTAGCTTAAATCTACTACTAATCGTTTTTGTATCGATGTCCTCCCGAGAAATGGTTCGGCAGGGTAGGAGCTGAGGGGGCGGGGCAGAGCGATGGGAAGCAGGAAGGATGTGCCTCGGCGTCAAGCCCCCGAACCTTGAGCCGTACTCCCGATCGGCGAGATGCAGATCCTGCTTCTTTGGCGTCTTGGTGTGCGGAAGCACACCGCAGACACGAGCGCGATGACAGACGGCTATGCTTGGGCGTGTAATTCCACGATCCTCTGTGGCGTCTAATTGTCCAAAACTAATTGCCTACGATAATGTCCGGCTATTGCCGTATTCCTTAGGTCCCGTGGTTGCTTCCTGGGTTCCTCAATGTTCCCGCAACCTGACCCTCGAATATTCTAGTAGGTCTCGTCGTCCTCTCCGAGAACAGCTCAACACACACGGCCGGGTCGACCGTCCTCTGTCAGCGATCACCCCACAATCACAGTCCCGAGCTCCGCGATGCATTCACTGCATCTCTCCCGCCCCTCTTACCCCTCCAATACAACTGATAAGGTACTGGTTTCCGTGGCAGGTATAGTTTGTTCCGAAGTGGACGGAATGAAATGAACGTAACACCTCCCCCTTTCTTCAGAGAAGTTAAAGAAACTTCAAGCAGGTACAAAGGGAGTGAACGTTTGGTCAAGCAGCTTAAGTTAGTCTTCAGGGGTTGGCTTCAGATCGTTTACGTGCCAGTACCCAATGCTCTTTTGGTTTTGATTCACCAACTCTTATACCAAGGGAGACAACTTCCTTTTTACAATGAAAGGGCCTACATATTTTGGTGCTAGCTTAGCTGAGAAGTAAGCTGCAGCATCTGACTGTGCGTAGTTCTTCTTGTAAACCTCTTGTCCAACATGATAGGTTACATCCCTACGCCTGAGGTTATACCGCTGAGCACTAGCTTCATAGGCAGTCTTGATTCGTTTTTTCACGTCTTCATAGATGGGTTGAAGTGCTGATAGTTCTTCCTTAGTGTCTTGTCGTGAACTGCATGGTAGGACCTCGTCAGTGTCTGGGGCTCGTCCGTACATTTTCCCCGAGGTATAAATTTCACGGACGAAGTTTAAGTAGACTGGGGAGTACCCGGTGACTTCATGAGTCGCTGTCCTGATGGCAAATCCTATCTTATGGATGTGTTTGTCCCATAGGCGTTGATTATCGTTCACATATGAACCAAGCATGGTTTTGATCACCCTATTGATGCGTTCTGTCGGATTTACTTGCGGATGGTAACGCGCGTTGAAGAATATCCAGGAATCATAGGTCTTAGCAAGTTTTCGCATCTCTTTTCCCGCATATTGGGATCCATTGTCACAGATAATTGTCTGCGGAGCGCCATACACTAGGAAAACATCATTTTCTAGGTGGTGAACAATTTTACTAGCTGTGGCGGATCGTAAAGGGAATAGTAGGTTATATTTTGTAAACCAGTCTGCAACTACTAAGAGGTACCTATGACCACTGGTTGATCGTGGTAGCAGTCCTAGGATATCAGAAGATATTAGTTGCCAGGGTTTTGACACCTCTTTGTGCGCTCCCATTAGTCCGGCAGGGCCTTTTTGCTCAACTTTGAACTGCAAACAGACCTCACATCTATTTATATACCGGGCGATATCAGATCTCAACCTTGGCCAATAGTAAACCTTAAGAGATCCTCTTGTATGTCTTGAATATCCCCATGTGGCCTGCCGTTGGGTCATCATTACACTCTTTTAGTACGTCCGCTCTCTGTTGTTTTGGCACCACTAGCTTCCATCTTGGGGATCCTCTAGTCTGCTTATAGAGAAGACTTTTATTTAATGGATAAGTTTTGATTCATAACCACTTAGTAATATCATTTATTTATATGTGTAAGAAGCTTGTTTATTTGTTACTGTTTAAGTTGCTTTGTATTGTTTTAAAGATTGTTTAATTTATTTGTTGATGTTTAAATTGACTGATCATTCAATATGCCTTTAAATAGGCTCCACTATAATTTTGTTTTTGTAATAATTTTTTTGATATTGTTATGATTGTAAGATTGTGGATGAATAAATGAAATGAAATGAAATGAACACCGAAGTTAAGCAGAATCGGGCGTGGTCATGGGTAGAGTGGGTGACCGCTCTACCCTGAAACTCACGTATACCGCTGGTTAGAGCAGATGGAGGGTTCGAAAGCTAGTGTAACGGCTTCGTTCTCCTTGACGTTTGCTCGGCAGTCCGGGTTAGTGGAGGAACCTATATGACTGTCAAAGTTACACCGTCCTGTCGGATGGGACGTTAAGCCGTTGGTCCCCTTGGTACTTTTCGAAAGGAGTAGGCTATGTGCCGGTACCGGGTTTCCCCTCCTCTCTTCTGTTCATACTTCATCCTCATCTATCACCACTCATCATAAAGCTCATCTCGCTCATCTCGATTAGCCAAAGTGCATAAATATGAGACGTTAAGCAATATTCAATCAATCAATCAACCCGGACGGGTCCCATAGAGTCTTCCCGCTAGTTTCCCGTACAGGTCCCGCACTCGTACCAGTGTTTGGTGATACCAGAGTCGATAAAGAAGTTTCCCCTTTGGGGAGGTCCCCTTACTCCCAAGTCAAAACGGAATCTAACGTCCTGCGCGCTGAGAGCGGCTCCAATGTGAAACTAATAAAAGCACTGCACGCTAAATACGGTCAGTAGATTATCGATGTGCAGTGACGCTGAAATCAACAAACAACAGACGAAACGTCAAACTTCAATTTTATTTCAATCATATTAGCCGATGGGCCCTAGTCTTTTAAAACGATTTACTTTTGATTTATTATTGTACTATAAAGTGTTGCGCAGGCGTCACTGACATTTTCGTGCGAAATAATTTGGTATATGCCTTGTTCAAGCCTAACGGACGTAAGTGTAGCCTAGGCCCAAGGCCACAATACAGTTTTCAGACGTAAGTACGCCCTAGGCACTCAAATCGAAATCTTGAACAATACATATTGTCGGCCTAGCTCCTAAGCTTAGGTCTACTCCATCAGAAATATCCTCATTAATAAAGAGAGTTTGCTTTATGCCAAAACATTCGCCAACATTCGATCGTATTTAATATTTTGACGTTTCCGCCATTTGTCGTCATCGACTGTTAACTACTAGTAGAAAAGTGACGTACTTTTATTGAAGTAGTTCCATCAATCGTCACACAGAGTCGCGCGGAACGTTAGATTCCCAACGCCAAAAACCGACTTTTTATTTAACCCAGGGCGGTATAGGGAGTTGGAGGACCTCCCCAACGGGGAAACTTCTTTATCGACTCTGGTGATACTGATATCTTTTTTTCATTGTTCTGACTTTGTCGATGTCTCCCAACCTAGAAACCAGGAACATGTTCAATTCCCTTTGACACTTCCATTTCATCTATTTGTAACTCACAATCTCTTTCTTTTGTGGAACAAGAGCTGGCTTTTATTTTTAGGCATAACTACCTGTTAGCATACCAGGCATAAAATCTGCATTCTGAAGTCTTCTACAGATTGTACTATAAGATGGCAATGGGTAGCCACGTTGTACCAGAAACTTATAAGTTATAAGTTTACCAAAAGCGGTACCAAAAAGTGGTGAATGCGGTGAATAAAAGCGGTATAAAAAGCCGCAAATCTATAAAAGCGGTGATTAATTGCGGCAAAATAAATAACATAAAAAAATGGAAAATTGATGGGATGCTCAATTAAATAGGTACCAATAGCATAGTTATGTAAGGCATGTTTTATTCTAAATGTACAAAACAAGTAAGATTCATTCACGAAGTGTCCTGTGAAGTCAGGCCTTGTTACCAGGATATCAACATGATTTCCAGATTTTCTGCTTTTAAATTGGTGCGTAAGTCTGTTAAAACATGTCCACGCATGCAACATGCCAACACATGCGCAACATGCCATGTCCAAGCAGAAGGCCTAAGCTGAGCCTGCACAAGACTAGGCCTAACCTAGTCTTGTGTAGGCCTAGGCCTAGCCTTGTGTAGACCTAGGCCTACCCTTGTGTAGGCCTAGGCCTAGCCTTGTGTAGGCCTAGGCCTAGCCTTGTGTAGGCCTACACAAGCCTAGGTTAGGCCTACCCCTAAGGGCTAGGCTTCAAAAACATAAAAACCTTCCGACTTGAACTCACTTTCACGGTCAAAAATCGATAGAACCTTAGGCATTTTTTACAACCGAGTGTACACACCACGATGGAAAACACGCTGATGACGCTGCACTTGCAATGAGCACTCGCAAAGTCGCAGTTTACACCACGGATCGCACAGAGTCCACGGCCTTCTTGATGCCTATTTTTTTCGACTTTCGATATTACCTCGATCGGTCGGTAAAAGTTGATCGATCAAGTAGTTTTTTTTAAAAGTCGATTATTTTTACGCGAGACCGCAAAATTCTGTCAAAATTACTTAAAATTATGCATTTTGATCGATTTTTCCCGTTTTTCGGTATAAAAATTCGCGTTTTGGCACCAATGTGTTAAATTTCGCGGGAAAATTCAAAATCGGTATAATTTCGCGAAAAGTAGTGAACGTTATTTAATAGGCCGAGCTGCCATATGTCGACAATTATTGAAAAAATTGAGATTGGATTACATTTGTGGAATTTCGTGAAAACATGCTTCACGAAAATTTCATGTCCCTACTTATAACCTTTCTATCCCACTCCATACCTACAGAGCCTCTTTTATACATTCAGGTAAATATTCAAATACTTTTTGCCATTCAAAAACCAAGTCGCTGTTATTATATTATCATAGTTGAAACAATCAACGTAATCACCATCACTCGGTAATTTTCCCTTGCACTCTTCTAGTGAGCACACAAACGACATGACGAATAACTCAGCACAGCGGAGCTCGATACACGTTACCATTAGAATGTCGTTAAAATGAACAAAATAGGATAATGTAAGTCAGTATTGTCGATCAAAAGTACTGTTCTCCGATTTTTTTTAAAGGAATACGTTGACACTAAGATAGGGACAAACAATAAACAATCAACTTAATCATTGCGTGTACCTGTGGGTAAAATTAGTTTCGATCTCCTGTTTGCCATTTCAGCAAAACTATCAAATCAGCTCATTTACATCAATATTTAAAAACTTGTTCTCTATTTAACTTGCCATGATTTTAAAACTTTCTTGCCCTTTCCCTTGACCTTATGTATGAAAGCAGGCGTTTTATAAACGCCGACGATCTTTCCAACTACATAAAGAAACTGGAACGAAATGCCAGCGAAACGCGCGGCAAAATTTTTTTAAACCCATAGGGTGATCATTAGAAACCTCTGACAATGGGGAAAATTTGTTTCTTGCGGCTTTTGAATCTGGGTTTATGTTTCTGATCGGGGGGGGGAAAGAAAAGACGGCGTGTTTTGTCATCGCTCTCCATCTGTTTACTGGCCTCCCAGTGCAAGGATTAGCGTCGTTACGGCTGGGTTTCTCGGGCGTAAAAGGGCCGAAAACGGATTCCAGTACCAAAAACCCTCCCTCGCTTCCTCTACCCAGCAAGCACCGCGCGCGCTGCCCTCACGTCCCTCTGGTCCGAAACGGCTCGCCGAGGGTTTGAACACCCCGCGCTCAGCGCCTACTACCTCCCGACGGCGACGCAAAGAAAACCGGACGGATGTTGACACAGACGAGACGACCGCGACGTGGGGAACCCCTCCCCACCCATATGTTTTGGGCGGTTCTGACCATACAATTGTCCAACCCTATTCCCCCCGCGTCATCCTTCTTCCCCCCTTCGTCTCGATTAGCCAATTTTCATAAATATGAACGAAAAGCATATCCAAGCGAGCACCTGAGATCCCCTGCCGCTGGCCTCATGACCACAAAACTGGTTGAAAAAGTCATCCTCGGCAAGGGCGCCGCCCTCAGAGACCCCGGGGCAGATAAAGGCCGCGCTTGGGGGGGCCCCTCGCAGCTCCCCGGGGGTTGGAGGCATGCTTTTGGTTTTGCTGTATCGACCGGTTTGGGGGTTTTTGCCCTCTTGTGGGCCCTCGACCCGCAATCCCGGACCACGAGGGCCGAGGGGCTTCTACCAGTCCGCGTGCAGTACACGCGACTTCTGCGCGGGGCACCCAACCGCGTGCAGTGCCCGGACGGCCGACGGTCTCCATTCTGCTCCGCTGCGCCCCGGGTCTCCCAGACCCACGCCCCTGGAAAGCAAAGGGTCCTACAGAGCCGCCTCCTTCGCTCCCTCCCCCTCCCAAACCGACGGCTGGGTTTACGAGCGTCCCGTCTATTAAAAAAATGAAAATGGAAACTCCCAAACTATTTTGGAGTGGTTTACGTTATGAACCCCATGTACACCATAACTTGCATGCAGCATCTCGATTTTGAGATTTTTTATTTTACATCTTAGTTTTTTGGTATTGAATATTTTTATTCATGTAATATGTTTTGGTTAACTCACAATAAAGTAATCCATTACTGCTAGTAAAGGGGTTTTTTAAAGGATTCTAATAGAAAAATGTTTTTTAGGCCAAGCCTTCCCCAAATATTTCCTAAAAATAAAGATTTATAAAGTGTACGAATAATTCAAACATTTTGATGCTTCTTAACATTGCATCACATCTGCGAGGTTGGCATTATAAAAAAAACTGGAATTTTTTTTGGGACCACCATTCCAACAGCAAAAAACCTTTCGTAATCGTGATTACTTAACCTTTTTCGCTAAAATCTGACTCTGTGGACGAACCACTTTATTCCCCTTTTAAAATGTTGATTTATGTGATAACATATCACAAAAACATACATGATAACTCCCCAAATAGGGTAGGCCCTCCCTAACCCCGTTGTGTGAAAATTTGTAAAAGTTGGCGTCCGTCCTCGTTTACCTTGACGGCCGCCGCTTACGGGTTCCACCTATAGCATTATAAGTTCATTTCCGTTTTTTTACATATGTAAACTGCTCCTCGATACGTACCGAAAAAGGCTTTAGAAAAAAAAGGGGTTTTTATTTGGGGCGAAGCAGGTCATCCCCGGGAAAAAGGTTTTTAAGGAAAGGGAGGTGGTGGTGGTTATACTTTTTAAAAAAATTTTATTAAATTTTGGTTTGTATTAAAAAATAACAATTCCCCCTACGGAGTTTTTTCCCGACTATCCAAATCGAAAAACAGGGGTAATATTTAAACTAAAAACATTTTTATTATTTAAATTTAGGAATATTGTTGTAAAAATGTACGTTACATTGTGAACTTGCTTGAAAAACTTAAATCTAGACTGTCGTCGATGCGGGGCGGTCAGCTCCACGTGTTGCCGCTTATAAAAGCTTGCAGTCTCACGGCTGGAATAGATGATAGGACCGATGTAGCAAACCCCTTCCAAACTTAAACTACAGGGGTTATGTGCAATATTGCTGTCTTTTTATTTCATGTTTTGTTGATTTTCTGAATTTAGGTACTCTAACTAAAGGATCGTTCACCTCTTATGAAAAAGTGTTCCCCAGACATCAAATGTACCTAAGTAACTCCTTTTACAAAAAATTTTTTTTCCATAAAAATCGTAGTTAAGCAAAATTAATTTTTAAAAATTGCAGGGAAATTTTCCTTCTTTTCGCCGTTTAGTAGTCCTCCCAAACACGCACGAGTAGCGGCCGTAAAAGGGTTGGCAGTGCCATGCGAGGCGAGCTGCGTCATTTTCTTGGGCTATTCTTACACGCCACAAAAAAAAATTAAAGGGAGGTGGGTTGTATTGATACTCGTTTTAAATTTAGGTCGAAAAAACACGTGTACTCTCTAAACTCCGCTGAGAGGGAATTAATGTATTTCCCTGGATTGATTTACATAAACATGTACATATTCTGTTTTTCAAAAATACAAAATACAATATTTGCAACGTAAAATTCAGTCATTATCGTACGACCCCTATACAATCTGCAATCTCGTGTAGGGACTCGTCCTGTTTACAATATAATTAGCAGGAAAGGTGAAAAACAAACCAATGGGTGCCCTCTTCAGTCTTATCTTGAGCCCTTGACGGACTATTTTTGTGTACTTGGAATACTATTTCTTTTAAATTTTTCATTTCTTTTTATTGTCTTTTTTTATACATCTGGGATAGTACAAATGTCAATTTTCTTCATGAGAAACAATTGAACAATACACCCAAAGCTGGTATTAAACTCCCAAGACAAAAGACTTGTTTTTTTACAACAATGAAATCATTCCAAAATACAAAATACAAACAGCTAAAGAAGGGGCCCCCTAAAAATAATGAAAACAATTAAACTTAGTTTAAACCCAAAAAATTTTGCATTGGGTATTATTGAAAACGAAACAATTATAAAACACAAGTTAAAATTATTTCAGTTGAATTAGTTCAAAATTTTCTGTGCTATAATTTGTGTTGTGAGCCAAAAATCTTCATAAATTTTAATATTAAAACAAATACATAATAAAATAAATTGGGACAGAGAAAAAAAATGGGAAATTTCCCCAAAAACATTGAAATTTTTAAACATATTACTTTTACATTATTGTATTGTACAAAAAGAAAAGGGTACCCAAATATAAATTTTTATTCATCTTTCGAAATTTAGGACAAAAATGAAAAAAAAAAATTTAAAAAAATATAAATTCCAACTCGAAATTTTCTCGGGTTTTGGCCCTGTTAGAGGAGTTTTCTCCCCGAAACATGCGAGCTCTGGGTCGTCGGGGGAAACTTTCCCCTTCCCTTTTTGACTACCTCCCCGAGGGCGACGACAAGAAAACACGGACGGGACCCCAAAGAGGGGGGGAACCCCTGCCCTCCCCATACGCTTGTGGCTGGTTTTGCCACACGGGCCTGTCCACCCCTTGTCGCCCCCCGTCATCCCTTCCCCTCCCTTCGTCAGATTGCCAGTTGCAAAATTGAGACGTTACCCTTTAAAAACCCAATGGGAATTCAAAAAACTATTGAAATTGTTAACATATTACTTTTTACTTATTGAAATTTATTTTAAATAAGATAAGGTGGGCCCAATATAAATTTTTTATTCGTCATTTCGTAATTTAGGCCAAAAAGGAAAAAATTAAAAAAAAAATGTCGGGTTCAAAAAACGAATTGAAGTTGTTAAGATATTACTTTACATTATTGTATTGTCAAAAAGAAAAGGACGGTGACCAAAAAATTTTTTTATTCAGTCATTTTCGTCAGTTGGGCCAAAAAGAAAACCTAAAAAAAAAAACATCCTCAACCTTCCCATTATCCCCAGGGGCTGCTAACTGATGACGACCTGGTACGATTTGGTAATTACTTGGTAAATTAATGGCTATGACGCATTGGGCTTTCTGCAGGTTGCGTGGGGTTTAGGGCCCCCGCCGCGGGGCGTCCTTTTAGGCTTCAGGGCGTCTCTCGTGCGGTTTTGAAGATCGATTGCGCCTGTGGGCTCCGGACGTAAAAATTGGGCACTTTCCTACACGCCGTTTGATGAAAAGGAAGTCAAAAGGCTCCACCACATGGGTCACACCATGGGGTGGCCCTTGAGTTTAAAAGGCCTATGGGGTAGAACCAAACAGGGTTTTGGTCCTATTCCGAGACTTTTTGGGGGTTGCCCCCAAATTTAAATCATGGTTTAAAAGAGCCTTTTGTTTTAGAAAATGATAACAATCGAAACAGACAGTTGGGCTTCGGGCCCACCTTAAATTCCTAATTGTAAAAAATCTGACTTAAACGAAGGTTTGGAAAAGATCCCTTTCTACATTCGAAAAGGAAATAGAAGGAAATTTCCTCCTCCGTGAAGTGTGTTGAAAACTCCGAAACGGCACACTAAGATAAATCGATTCAGAAAACAGTAAAATGATTTACTAAAAGCGACTCGTTTGGGGAGACTTGCCATTTAAAATGGGGAACATGCATCTTAAAAACTCAAAGGGAAAATTTAAAAGTCTTTTGATTTAAATTTTACTAAAAAAACTGATTAGCAAACCCAAACTCTTTTCCAAGGCTCATTGATTTTACCCCCCAAAAGAAAACGTTCCACATCCGATGAAAAAACTGAAAGGCAAACCAACACCAATATTTATTCTTACTTTTAACCCCCCCAGTTCCCCCAAATTCCTATTTGGGTCCATAAAGCAAACGTGAGACCCTACTTCCCAAAACCCTTTTTCTTTGTTTTTCGCTGCCAAATTTTTGGACATTCTCAAAATTCTGCAAACCCAAAAAACTCTGTCAGTATGCCCCCGGAAACCCCATGATTCCTGAGCATGTCCGTTTTGAGCCCTTGTCTTAACTTCAAAGGCCCAACCCTGCGTCTCGGTCAAATGTCCAAAATTTAGAGGAGAGAGGCATCCAAAAACCGAGCACAAAAAATTGCCCATTCGGAAGCAAGGAAAAGGTACCGAAAATCTGCTGCCCCTTTTTAGTAATCTTTTGCTAAATCTCTCAAGCAACCCTCAGGTCGACATTTGTTCAGAGTGAAATGGTGTCCAAAAAACAGGGAGCACGGGGGAAACAAAAAGGGGGCGATACAAAAAACTGTAAAAGAACGAACATCCAACCAACCAGTGTTGATGACTCCTAAACCATAAAGAGCCTCAAAGAGAAATAGCCCCGCCAACCCTCTGGACGGCAAAAAAAAAACGTATTTCCCAAAACGAGCATAACGATAAAAAATTGTATCAAAGCTAGACCGAACCCCTTTCCCGAACCTAAAAAGGGGCAAAAAAGGCAAAAGAAAAAAGAAAGAATCTATAGATAAAGTGTTAGACTCGCCACAAGTTTCCCAAAAAAAAACCAAAAATTCACGCAACAAACAAAATAAAAACACACACTACTGAGTGAAAGAGATAAACTACACAGAAAAGGGAAATCCAAAAAAGTTAAAAAAAAAGTGATGAGGAGGGAAACGGTTTTCATACGTTTTTTTCCATAGTGAAGTAGACATGGGGGAGGTTGGCTTAAAGTCCCTCCAGCTTCTACCTCTGGGGTCCGAATTTTTTTAAAAAACCAGCCAAAAGTAATTTTAATAGAAAATTTTTTAAAAGTTTTTATAATGGACGTTTTAATTAAAATGAACTAAGAGGGTACTTCCCCCTTCTGAAAAATTAAAATTTTTACCCCTCAAAACACAGCCCACCCTTTTTTTAGTCTGCAAGAAACCCTTTTTAATGTCAGCTCCTAGACTTAGAAATGCTTTTTTTTACAGAACGATGACCCTCAGGAGATCGACCCAAAGGGGGGTAGCTTCTTCGTAAAAACAATGATACTCAAATTTCCCGCCACAACCCTCTCAGGCAGTTGCTGTCAGAGTTGCCTTCCTAGTCTAGTCACACTTGAAATCTGTACCTGCCCCCCAACGTGTAACCAAAAAAAACATCAAAAACCTTTTACAAAAATTCCCGCCCATTCTTTAAAACTGGGAAATTTTTTCAATGCTCACAATATTTTAGGGGGGTAACGCCTCTCAAACCCTCGGGGAGTTTTAATTGAAAAAATTTTTAAATGATTCAAACCTAACCTTCTTAAAAACAAGCCCCAACATTTTTTAGCACCCCACGGTTTCCTACTCGCTATAGCCTTACATACTCCCCTTTCCCCTCTTACTTGTATTGAGTGGGGTGTGCTCCCCAATTTAAGGGGAAGCGACCACTTCCCTATCCTGGTTAGGTACCCCCAGGGAGAACCAAGACAAAGGTACCTAAGGGGAACATCAGGGGGCCCTGCTGGCCAGCATTTGAGAAACTACCGTTTATAGAAAAAACAAATATGATCTTCAAGACGAAGAAAATCTTTTCAACAAAATTATCTCCGCCCAATCCACAATCCCGCAAACACCCTACACCCGGGGCGCTTACCATTCCTTGGGGGAACCCGAGTGCAAGGAGGCAAAAGGGCGTTAAAGCTCTGAAATTTTTTTAATAAAATTTTCCAAAAAAGAAAACCTGGAGTCTTTTAAAAAACTTGGGGCCCAAAGCAAATCTAAAATCCGTGTATCTGGGAAAAACGTTCTTGGAAAAAATACGTCTCGTCCATTACGTGTCGAACTCCCATACAAAAGTTTGGGACAAATAAAAAAGATACGGGTGGGAAATTTTTTTTAGCCCCTCCGCATTCTTGATAAAATTGTTTTAAAGACATCTCATTAACTTGCCGATTCTTTTGGCAAACACTATGCTAACGTCTCCACCCAAAGCCTCTCCCAAAATTCTAAAAAACAAAGCCCGGAAAAATCATCCCATACATTTCAATTTCCCAAAACAACAAAAACATACAACCACCCCTTTACCCAATGGGAATTCAAAACCGCAGAAAATGGCCTAAAAAAACTCTCCCCGGGCCCTGATGACTTTCACAACGAGATGATCAAACGCCTACCCCCCCAAATCTCAAAAAATTCTTTTTCTACACCCTTACCCATCGGGCTAAAGAAGCATTTCCTAACCCCTGGAGGGAAGCCATGAAATCTCTTACTAAAACCGGGAAAAGACTAAACCAACTTGAAAACTATGCCAAATTTCACTCACGAGCGCCTGTGTAACTTCTCGAACGTATGATCATTAAAAGTTTAAATGTGGATTTTGGAGCCGCAACTCTTGTCCAGAAAAATCTGGCTTTAAAAAAAAGGGACGATCGGTTCATGACACCTTTGTCGGGTTGGAAAAGGGTATATACGATGCATTTTTAACTAAAACACGTAGGGCCTTTTTTTCTTTGTTTTGGGAAAAAGGCTTATGATCGGCAGGAGAATGGCTTTTAAAAACCTTACATACGTGGGGTTTTAAGGGGGCATCTGCAAAATTTATATTTAAAACTTTTTATCTGAAAGTTTTTGAGTTTAAATTGGAAAAAATTTTTTCTGAACCTTTTTTTCAAGAGAACGGAGTTCCACAAGGGTCAGTTTTAAGTGTTTTTATGTTTTTCTTATCTATCAAAAGTATTACCTCCATATAAAAAGCGTCGAATCATCCTTTTGTAGATTTTTTTCCATTTTTCTTCCGACTTTGATTTGGTTCGTTTAACGTCAAATACAACTAAACATAAACGCCTTGGAGATGTCAGCTGAAACTGGATATAAAATTTTCATCACTAAAAAACCCCCTTTTGTGCTTTTAGCCTTCGGCGTGGGTTTTCCCTTAAAACCCGACCTGCCCTGGGGAAACCATCCTTACCCCTTTGCCAAAAATTGCACGATTTTTGGGAATGTTATTTGATAAAAGTTATCGTGGAAACCCATATCCCGCGCTACGAACCAAGTGTTTAAAAACTTTAAATATTTTACGAGTGCTAAGCTACTAATTGGGGGCTGATCGTCTACCCTTTTACATCTATTCGCTCCCTATTCCCCTCCAAATTAGATTTTGCCCGTTTTTTTATTTAATTTTTTATATTTTTTATGAAATTTGGGGAAGGTCTTCACATCTTTTTGTCTCATTGGTAAAAAATGAAAATATAGTTACGTTGTAAATTTTAAAAATAAACTGACAAAAAAACGTAAGGCATGCCCAAAACTACAAATAATAAAGTAAATCTCAAAACTTTTCAATGTTGGTCGCGTGTGTAATTCACGTTGGTTTTCCCTGGCGGTAAATTAAAAAAAAAAGAACGTTCTACAATTTCTTTTGAAATTCAATAATGGATTACCCAATCCCTTTTTTTTGGTTTTTTAATCCAATTTTGTTTTTAAAAAAATGAACCAAAAATTTTTATTTTATTTATTTTCAAGGGGGGTTTTTTTTTTGGGGGTTTAATAAGACTCACAAATTTTTTGGGAAAATTTATTTTTTTTCAATTTTTTATTGTTTAACAATAAAAAAGATACCAAAAATAAAATAAAAATTTTTTTTTTAACTGGAAAAGTAAATCCCTTCTTTTTTGGAGAGTTTTTTTTTAATTTTTAGTATATGGGATTCTTTCTTTGTTTTAATTTGGAAAATAATTTTTTTTAAATTATAATTTTTTAAAGAATACTAATTGCTATTTGAATTAGAATTAAAAAAGTGGGGGCCCAAATTGCTTTTTGTACCCATTGGGTTTTTTTGTTGTTATGTTTCATAGCTTATTTTTATTATTTTTTATTATTTTTTATTATTATTATTATTATTATTATTTATTATTATTTTATTTAGTGGGGTTTTTTATTGTTCAAACATCTCAGGTACTTTGCGTCCTGTATCACAAGGCGGGGGAAGGCCCAGCCCAACAAAAGTTTACATTAAACAGCTGAAAACATAAGTTAAATAACTATTATTGTAGACAAAATTAAAACAATTAAAAAAATAATAATAAATGAGTGTGATAACAAAATCAATAAAAGTTTCTATCTATAAAAAAAAGCAATTGTATGGGGAAAAACTTTTAGGAAAAGAGAGAGAGGAGGAGGGGAGAAAAGAGAAAAGAGAGGATTACTGCAAAAAACTTCTGACTATGTGGCACGTTTGAAGGGTAACTGCTTTCTGCTGCTGATGTAGAATTTGGGGAAAACCCAGGGATTGTTGGCTGGCAGAGAGGGAAGAGGTATGACTCCTGGGTGAGATACGATAGGGACGACAGTAAAAGTTTTTTATTTTCCAAAATTCTTGTTATTTCTTGATTAAATTTTGATTTTTTCCACCCTTTGGGGTTTCTCGGGGTTCTCAATATTTTTACTCATGGGGATCCATGTCAATTAGATATGTAATTCTGTTAGATTTTTGCATAAATGATGTCCGTTTTTTTGTGGTCTATGGGTTTTTCTGTTTAAACCGTTTTATCCCAAACATTATAAAAATTTTGCATTTTCGATCACGGTGCAGGAGAATCTTGAAAAGGGGGTGGATTGACAATTTTGATGTGCGTTCATTCCTAATGTTGATAAAAATATCTTTGCTACCTGATTATGCCCTGAGATACCCCTGTTGGCAATTGAAGGACACCCCCCTTTAACTGGGCTATTGTCTCCGTAAAAATTTTTCATTTTCTACCATATCATTGTCATTGGGTTTGATATGAATTTTTTATATTGTTGGTATTTTTTAAACCCGATCTTGGGTGGCGAACATAAAACCTTTGGTTTCAGCAACAAATCTCCCTTTTTGATCCATCTTATTGATTTAAAAGTCAATATTTGGCTGCTGACCTTTTTTTGGGGATCTCCCTGAAAATGATTTATATTCCAGCTTCATCTTCATATTTAAATCTTTTTGTAAAATTTTTTGGGTGGAAAAAATCGCTTTTTGCCTGGGGGAGTTATATTTTATCTCGGGGTTAATTCTTGGGGATAATGGAATGTAGAAATTAAAATATATCTGAGTTTAGAACTTGCGAATAGCACAATGACCGATTATTTACCATCTTCTTCCCCCCTTTCCCCGTGGTATATAAAAATTTCAGAAAAACCCTTTTTGGTGTGAGTTCGAAGAAGGTCATTTGTCTTCTTGTTTTAAAAACTAGGTCCATCAAGCCACATCTGCCACTTTACAAAACCCAAAAAGAAAGGGCAGATTGGGTTTAAGCCCTGCATTTAAAGCCCTTTATTTTATAGCTTCCTTTTTAAAATTTATTTTTAAATAGTTTTAAATCTATGTTCATACTTTTGTTTAAATACTTTTTTAATTCCTTGTGGTTAAGAATGATGTTTTGCCTCATTCCTGGGGATTTGTATCTTTTTTCGCTTTGTTTATGTTTGGAATTTCTTGACCGACCCCAATTTGGGATTGTCAGTTTCTTGCAATTTTTCCCTTTTCATATCTTTAACACATTTTTTTAATCCAAATTTCCTATGAATGCTTCACTGAAAATTTTTTCAAAGTCAATTAAAATTTTGGCTCTTCTTTTGTTTTCCATAATTTTAAAAACCTCCATATCCAAAAATTGTTTTCTTGTCATTATTTTTTACAGGGAAGGCGATATCCACATTTGTTTGATTAAGTACTCTGATACTGGGTTAGGGGGGACCGACGTCCCGGTTTTTTTCCCGGACATCCCGGTTTTTTGGTATCTGTCCCCGGGGCCCGAGAACACCACCCGGGACATGTAATTGTCCCCCGGGTTTTCCAAAAAATAAAATCTCCTATTTTCCGTGAAAATTCGTTAATTTTCCTTTTTATTTCTTTGAGCCAAACGCCTTCTTTTTTAAAAAACCCCTCGCGCAGCAGACAAAAGAGTATTCTTGCAACGCGAGACGCGACCAAAAAGGGCCCCGTCGCCGCCCGCCCAAAGGCCCAAACCCTCCACTCTCGAAGCAATTTTAACCTTTAGACGCCTAGGGAAGGGTATCCACTGGCATGCCCGGGTTTTTTTCGTACTTTTTGTCAGTCTCGCTCTGATTAGCTACTGTTCGGTTGTGTTGTGTCTGTCAGTGATATTGTGCCGTGTGAAATAGGGCATTTTGCCGAAACCGAAACGGAAAAAGTTCGTTTCAAGAAAAATATTCGGCCGAGTGGGACTTCATTAAGAAAGGACTATTTTTAATTTGCGGGGCCTGACTTTTTTTACTTCACCCCCCTCCAAAGAAAGGAAAAAAAAACCCCAACCTGTCTCAATCTCACTAAGGGTATCTTGGGGAAAAATTTTCCCCAAAAAATTTTCCGCCTCCGCGGCTGGGGCTTCGCCCAGACCCCGGGTTTGCCCACGCAATCTTTTACAAAAAAAATACATTTCCCGGTTTTTTGGACTTTTAGATTATGTCACCCTATACTGGTTTTTAAGCGAGACAAAACATAGAGACTAAGGGTTCCCCCTGGGAAAATCCTCTCTTTTTGCCATATTTTTTAATTTAACAGAAACTGATTGGTTTTTTAGTATTTATTAATTTTCCAGAAAATTCATGAATGCTTGCACCGTTATCACTGTGGTTTTCCCTTTTACAAAACAAGAACTTTGATTAACCATCGTGCGGAAACCCAATCAATGCTGTTTTTAGTCTTTTGTAAACACTGAAAATTCCTCTTTTTTTCATTTGATTTTTTTGTAACAAACTTCAAATTTTAGCTGCTCTTTACATCCATATGCGTTTTGTGTGCTCCTTTCCCGTTTTCCCCCGCTAAAATTTTTATGTTCTGATAAATGTTCTGTTAAATTTTAAGGTAAGATTGAGTTAGAATTTTTTAAATGGTTTTTCAAAAGTGTGGGTCTATAATTTTTTTTTATTATTTTTATTATTTTTTATTATTATTTTTTATTATTATTATTTTATTTGGTGTATTTCATACAAAATCGGTTTTAACCGGGGCTAAAATGTTGTACGGACTTAATCAAGTCTTCCTGGTCCTATTCATACATTATTACTTTTGTCTTAACTCTAACTAAAATAAGTCATTTAAAATTCTAAAATTGTTTGTAATGTTTTTCTTTTTGCTGTGTCGGGCGTGGCATTTCTCGTCGCCATCCTGCATTTTTCTTCGGACTATGGGAAACCCCAAAAACCCTGTCGGTGGAAGCTGTCTCGAAAACTCGAAGATCATTCTTTGTTTGAAATTTACAACTTTCTAAACTGTTGAGTATTACTGCCTTTTTGTCTCGATGTATACTTGGGTTGAAGTCTAGTTTTTAAAGCTTTCATGTAGCTTCTTCGGTTGTGCCGTTGGCTGATTAAAGAATGGGATTGTATTTACCTTTTTCTGTTTTTCCCCTTTCTTTATCTCATTGCAAGTTCCTATACTTTTTCAATTTTTTTTCCACTGGTCTCGACGTTTTGGGACATTGGATGCAACCGATAAAGGGGAGTTTTTTTTTTTCTTTGTCAATTATTATTAAAACCCGGGCTGTTGTGAGTATCGTTTCTGTTATAAATGTGCGGTCGTAATATAATTTGTAATCTTTCTATCTATACTTTCTCTGTTTTATTTGTAGTAAGGTGGTGTTGTCAATGATTTTACTTGTTGCTATTTTTGATGATAATGTTGCTACTTGGTTATGTCTGTAAGGTAAACTGTTTGACATGTGACTTTCACCCGGATATGATGTTTCGATTGTTTTACCCCCTTTCACTCATTTTCTACATTATCGTTTACTTCGCATCTTTTTATGTATTTTTTTATAATTGTTCGTCGCAATCACCTGTCTTAATAGCCCCTCATAAAAACCCTTTTTTTTCTCCAAAAAGTTTCCCCGTTTTTTAAACCCCCTATTTATGCTTTAATATCTACGTGACCTTTTTTTATTCATCATAATGTCTCTTTTGTAGGGTCTTTTCTAGAGACGTAACTCTTTTTTAGCGTCAGTTATGGTTTCCCTTTAGATTGACTTTTTTGTTTGCTAGTTTAGTGGAGTTAAGATTTTCAGCTAGCCCACAGCCCCCATGCATGTGGATTGGTTGCTCTTTTTTAAAAAAATATTTTTAAATGTCTATTTTTTTTATAATAAAGTTGTTCAGATCATTGGCCCGTCCTCCTTTTTTTTGGAAGTGTCATCTCTCATTTCTGATTTTGGATGATGTATTCTGTGTTTTGGGAAATGTATACGAGTTTTAAAATTTCCAACGCGTGGATTTTTTGCTGCGTCCATTTTAAAGTTCCGAATGAATATTCAGTACTGGTACGCTTGTATTTATTGCTGTGATCTTTTTTTTAAACCGTTTAGTTGCGTCTTGAGGATAGACTTTGTCGTTTCTTTTATGTATCTATCAATTTTGCTTTCATAACTTTATGTTCAATTCTGGCAGCTTTTTGAGAATCCTAATATTTGTTTCTCGTTATCGTCCCTTTTCCTCCTATTTCCATCATCTAGCGGAACTCTTCTGCTTTTGTAACCTTACCCTTTTTTGAATGTAGCGTCTTCATTTGCCCACTCCAAACTCCCTGCAGATATCTTGACTAATTCTAATGTTTTATTGACTAGCGTTTGTTAGCAAAAATTTATGCATACAACTTTGGTCATCCTAAATGGGGGGAATTGTGTGACTACCAATTATTTTTTCCCAATTTTATTATTATGTATCATATATTATTATTATTTTTATTATTTAAATTTTATTTTTATTATTATTATTTATTTTATTATTATTATTATTATTTTATTATTATTTTTTTTTGAAAGGCTGTGCAAATTTGTTTGGGTCAGACTGGTTTGGGATATTTGCTGTTTACCTTGATGAACGTTTTATTTGAGTGTTACTTTCCTTAAAAACGCATGAAATCACTTAACGGAAAAATTTCCAGTTATGGGCCATCCAGCCGCAAAAGATACGTGGCATAGCTAGTTTTGGGAAAAATAGTGGTACAGTGTTCCTCAAGTTCAAAAAGGGAGCTGACAAAATCATTTTATAAAGAGGCTTGTCAAGGAGGTTTTTTTTGTCACAAGAAAAAAAAATCTCCTTTATTGTAAAAGGGGAGCTATTTGGCCCACCCCCTTCCTTGACTTTTCAGATATTGGGCATTTCCGGGTCTTCGTTTTTAATTGAAAGGCGTTCCTTTTTTCATCAAGAAGTCTGAGCCCACAAAACTGTATAATGGTATATTTTGGGGGGATGTAATAAAACCTTTTTAAAACGAAAATTAGGGCTCTGGGTTTCTATTCTGAGGGGGTGTTGTAGATTTAAGATGGGGAAATCAAGTCTAGATCTAACCTATCTAACCTCGGGGTGATTCCGAATTTGTTGGTTTTAAGACGTGTTTTTATTTAAAATTCACCTTTTCACTCTCTTTTCTTGTGGTTCAAATTAATGAGATTGTTCGAGCCACTTTCTCTTTAAACCCTTTTCGTTGGGGGGCCAATGGTTCACATTAAAAAATTAAGATTAAAAAGTGTTTCAATAGAAATTTTAAAGTTAGTTCATCCTCCAGGGGATTACATTTTTGCCCTTATCATTGAGTTCAAAAAGTTCTAGTAAGTTTTCATAAAATGAACGTTAAACAATCCAAACAAACAATCATTTCCCAAACGTTTTTTTTAGATGGCCATTCTAACCTTATGGTTTCCACATCCCTTTAAATTCAAATCTGCTTGGGCTGTTTCTCCTGGGCAAAAAATACTCTTCCAGTAAATTGTCATGGATCGATCTTTGTCAATATTTTTACGCAAAGGGACAGATAGAGATCTGGTGTTTTTTTGGGTAGGTGAAAGATGGTGAAGGTCCATGAGGATGAAGAAAGCTCAGATTGACCTCATCTTTGTTTTCATCAGTAGAGTACACAAGCTTCCCACCGGTGTTATCGTATACAAAGTCACAAAAACCCCAAAACCAATCCATGTTTAGACAAACTTCCAAGGGGTAAAAAACTTTCTTGAAATCAGTGGAAAAAAGAAAACACTCTTGTGGCCACCTTGTTCAATTAATGGAACAAAAGGAAAGCAGACCCTGATGCCGGTTTTGTTAAAACCCAGGGAAAACCTTCTTTTAGGACTGCTCATGGGGGTTATGTTCCTCAGTGGTGCAATAAGCAACTACCGTTTAATCCGGCACTGCAAACTCGTAAATTTTTCTGGGGGTCTGATCGGTCTTAAAAAGGTTTTTTTAAACTTCTCGATGCAGTCTCTTGATGTTCCCCACACCATCACTCCCTTTGCCATGGAATTGTGGAAAAAAGCCCCCGCATTACACATTAAATCTTTCCCCGTGACACAGAGGTTTACAAAGTTTTTACGATTTTTGTATTGGGATGCTGCTCCATCCGAAAAGGGGTTAAAAAGGCCCTTTTCACAAACGGGCGTTTGAAACGGAAAAAGCCCCCCAAAAACGCGTTTTTTTAATATATATTCGTAATCTGTACTCATCATAGCACAAAATAGCGTTGGTTTCAATCATGTACCTTATGAGGCAATAGCCGGCCTTTTGGGCCCTTTTTGGGGGCGTCTGGTTCGGTAAAGATCCCCAAGTAGGGCGTCTTACATTATGGTTCCAAACTCCGTACAAGTTTCCGCATATAATGGCGTTTAGTGTCATCATGTATCTTATGAGACGTTCGGTTGCACTGAGGAATTTATTAAAACCAATAACAAACTTGGTTGAGCGATTTTGAATTTTTTTCCAAAATTGTGAGGTTAGTAATAGAGGTGGGGTGCCAAGCGGGTGTGCCATACAATAAGATTGGGCGGAGAACTGTTAGATTCACTGTTCTTAAGACTTGAGGCTTACATTCTTTTAGATTCCTGTAACAAAACCCAATTAATTTTGTTGTTTTACATCTTATTGTTTCCTGTGTGAAAGTTCCATTTGAGATCAGGTGTAATATTAAGTCCTAAAAGTTTGAGGTTGCTTTAAGGCGCTTGTGCTTATGACATTACCTTGGATGCAATATCTTGAGTTAATACTAACATAGGTTTTCTTAATACTGAGACAAACACTTTTTTCAGAGTTCAGCTTCATATTGTAAACTTCACACCAAACAGCAATACTATCCAAGTCATCTTGAAGTGCTGCTACGTCGCTCAGATCGACAATGGCGCGATGGATGGTAAAATCGTCGGCGTATTGTAGGCAAGTGGGTTTTACACATGCAGGCAAGTCAAGCATAAATGTTACGAAAAAAAGAGGTCCCAGGACCGAACCCTGCGGTACTCCAGACGTAACACTTACTGGTTTAGAGGTTGCACCTGAATGTACTACACTCTGTTTACGCCCGGTCAAAAACGATCTACACCATTGCAGTAGATTGCCATTAATACCATAGTACTTCAGTTTAAGCAGCAAGCGTTCGTATGAGACTGTATCGAACGCTTTGCTCCAATCAAGTGAAATTATGTCTATTTGTTTGATTTGTTTTATAGCCGGTTTATCTGGTATGCAATGCTAGTTCTCTATAAGTTGTAAAAGCATAGTGTTACATGATCTCTTAGGGAGAAAGCCATGCTGGTTTTTGTTTATCAGGCCGTTAGTTTGAAAATGTTCTAGAATCAAATAAGAAAGCATTTTTTCAAGTAATTTAAAAACAACTGAAGTCAGAGCCATGGGTCTGTAATTGTTAACATCTTCCTTTACACCTGATTTGAATACGGGAACAATGTTTGCGTTTTTCCAATCAAGTGGTATACAGCCCGAGGCCAGTGAGACGTTAAATAAACTTGCAAGGGAGGGAGCGATGGCAACAGCGCATTTGTGTAGAATCCTGGCAGGAATGCCATCTGGACCGGACGCTGCCCCCTCGCGCACCCTACGTAGATGTGTCAAAACAAAGCCTTCTGAGAAAAACGCGTTGGAGAGTCGGGGAACCTTCCCCTTCCCTTTGACTACCTCCACGACGGCGACGACAATGACAACACGGAAGGATGATGACAAAGAAAAATACGACCACGACGTGGGGGAACCCCTGCCCTCCCCATACGCTTGACGCTGGTTCTGACCAGCACTGGCCTGTCCACCCACTTTCTCCCCGCGTCATCCCTTACGTCCCTCCCTTCGTCTCGATTAGTCAAGTTGCATAAATATGAGACGTTAAGCAATATCCAATCCAATTCAAGTAATACATTTCTTGGATCGAACAGAAAGCCAATTGCCTCGATGATATTTTAAGATGTATCTTTTTGCACTAGATCCTTCAACTTTACCATAGAAGACTGCGCTGTCTGAATTAACTGAACAAGCGTTATATATTTTAACGTTGGTGGTAGCTTGTTGATCTCGTGAACAATTTCCTCACTTAGTGTTCCATTTGATAGTAGATATAACATGACCTCAATGTCGCTTTATTTGCCTAGGAGCAAGTGAATTGTCGGGTATCTAGAACCTTCTAGAAATGTTATCAGGTCCATGAGAAAGTAACAGTGAGAAGAAATTAACAATGCCTGAGTCTGTATGGCTTGAATGTGGCACTCGATGGCTGTGCCAGAGTAGTTGGTGTCCGACACTCGGGGATGTGTTCCTTGGGCAACAGTACCTGGTAGTAACCATCCAGGTAGTGGAATCTAGCCATGCCAGAGAAGAGGAGGTAATGGTACGATGACTGACCACCCTCGTTCATGTCGTGTAGGTTCCAGCGGAAGCGTTCGGATGGTAACTTCCTGTGAAGCATGATGTTCAGCGAGTAGATCCAAACGAAGGCTAGAACTTCAAGGTCGCAACCATACTCGCCATCAGCAGACATTTGCTGGCGATACGCCATCGGATGTGTGTCCCAAAGTTGATTAGTGAAGTCTCCCCAATGCGAGCAGATATAGTCGACGATGATGCGTCGGAGTCGTGCGTGGTCATCCTGTGACCTACCAGGAAGTGGCTGAGACAGCGAAAGAGGCAGTTTCCATCGGCGGGCACCGGCACGATGGTGTGCTGCTGCAGCAGGTCGCTTAGCGCCATCTCGTGGCTGTCGTGCAGCGGGTCGTCGACGGTGTTGGTGCTCGTCTCAGAGACCACGTCGGCGGGTACCACCAACGTGGGTAACAAAAATCAATAGTTTTTTGTTGGGTGCCTGGTCATTCTGGTATTTTAGGAAATGACGTCGCCGACCAAAGTGCCAAAGAGGCTGGTAACAAAACACAAGTTGATTGCCATTTAGTTGTAACGCCTGATCTAAAAGCATTCTTCAAACGCAAACTTAAAGAAAGGTGGTGCGAAGAATGGCATATCATGCAAAATAATAAGCTTCGTGAAATAAAAGACAATGTAACACCCTGGTTCTCTTCAAGGCGCTCTTCTCGACGCGAAGAGGTTGTTCTGACCCGTCTACGCATTGGACACACACATCTTGCTCAAGCATACCTTTTAAGAGGCGAAGATCCACCCCCATGTGAGCAGTGTGGTGAGATTTTAACTGTAAAGCACATTTTAGTAGAATGTCCCCAACACATGGACGAGAGGAATGATTTTAAACTAAAACCTAATTTAAAAGAAATTTTATCTAATGAATCTGAGAATATAACCAATGTTTTTAAATATTTGATATCAACAAAGCTGTATAATAGAATTTAAAAAATAGCACATCACTCTAAAAGAGAACACGGGCACTAATAACCTTAGTGTTGTGTGCCCTTAAACCCTAATAACTAACTTACTTCTTGGCTTCTACACACTCTTCTTCCTGATTACTGGCGTGTCGGGTATGACGCTATCGCTATTCGTCGTGGATGCAGAGGAGTAGACAGGCGACGCGGGCGATGCGCCGAACAGGGACGTTGCGGGTGGCAGTTTCTTCTCTCAGACATTGCGGCGGAGGGTGTCACCGAGGGGCGATTGTTCCTGCCGGCAGTCTTCCTCGCCAACACCGGCGTGTCTGGGATGACACTGGCTGAGGACGCAGAGACAGAGGCGTTGCGTGAGCTGTGCTTGACGGCAACGTCGCTGGTGTCGGTGGTGCTCAGACGCATCGCGTCGGTAGGTGTCACCTTAGAGAGAGCCACTAGAGTGTCTGTGAAGAGAGTGTCAACAGTGGCCGAGGGAGCAGATGGGGAGACTGAGTCAACACGGGTGGTGTGGCGGTCGGGGATGTCGCCAGCGTCAGTGTCTCCGTCGGTTGACATTTTCCGCATCCTCGTGGTTGCTATACTACTACCACTTATACTACTACCTGCGAGTGGAAAACGTATCACGTCTACTAAAACGACTCGTGGCTGGAGGTTAATCAACGCGCCTCTTCCTTTGTAGGCTATTGTCGTAGACCATCAATTGAACGACAATCAGATCGGATCCATTGCTTATCTCTTGCCTCTCTTTGTATGTCCCGCGCTCTCCGCAATAGCTACACGTGCAGTCTTTTATCAGTAATGGCTCTAAATACTTCATGTATGTTGCATTTATCGTTGTACGATCATCAGTTGGAAAAGGTTTACACACAGCCTCGTGAGAACCCTTGGTGCATCGGTGGGTAACACGTCTTGAGAAACCTATTGTCTATTTCACTGCAGATGATGCGTCCGAGAGTTAAGTTATGAATTCACCAACGCATTGTTGTTGCTCAAGTGCAAAGACGCCGCCAAGTAGCTCGCGCACAGCCCTCGAATCGAGTAGCTGTTTGCTCAGGATGTCGGAGCGCAACATTGCCTGATGGGCTGCATTGGCATAGCTCGATATGCCGTAGATATTTACAAAGCGTTTTAGAGTTTGGCATTAACAGTAATAAACTGCAGCACAATTGTTACGTTTTGATTGTTTTTTGTGATTTTTTTTCTTCTTAATATCTCCCATCACTTTCGTGTAATTTTCGTTTTCCTAATTTACTATGAGATAATAGTGCATAAGTTCGTTGACTTCTTCTATCGAGTCTTGAGTATTTCTATCGGTTCATGTTTGTCGATTGAAAGTAAACCGCCTTTGTTGCAAATTGCTTCGAATCGCTTGACAATGATGAGGTTATAGGTAGACTTTGGTTCACACATCTCCATTACTTGATCATAAGTATGCCCCTACAAGTACATGCATATTTTAGTCAACAACTCGGCAACACAGACAGATGATAACACAGACGGATACGACCATACGACGTGGGGGAACCCTGCCCTCCCCGTACGCTTGTGGCTGGTTCTGACCAGCACAGGCCTGTCCGCCCCTTGTCCCCCCCTCACCCCTTACGTCCTTCCCTTCGTCTCGATTAGCCAAGTTGCATAAATATGAGACGTTAAACAATATCCAATAAATAAAATAAAGGAGAAGTTATTAAGTTATTTTAGAGAGGAGAAAATCGAGGGTTTCAAACCAATTCGCCCACAAGGCGCATCAATCACTCTAGATCATTCTGATCCACTTATTCATTACTTGAGGACATTAGCTTGATTGCTGTCGGAGAACAGTTAGAATCATTTCGAACCAGGGCATTATCCCCTATAACCATCTCAACCCCATATAACTCTGTAGATCTCTTACTATAATTTTTCCAATTTCTTTTTATACCACAGTTATTTGCATTCTTATGAGAGATCACTGCTGTTTTTTTATTCCACCTTTTATTATTAGTATGCTATGGTCACTAATGTTAGGTGTATTTAATACTTCAACTCTAAAAGCGTTCTGCTCACATTAGTGACTAGTAGGCCTTTAATCCAAAACAACCTGCTTGCATCCATTATCTGCGAAAATATAGCATCGTCGCGATGAACCTCACTACACATTTAAATATAGCTCGCAACCAATTTTATACACCTTGGAGATCATGTGCTAGTGTCATCATACGATTTTGAATAATTCCCATGTACTTCACGTGCAACATCGATATGACCTCGCCCGCCCCGCACCTTTTGACTGCCTCTGTACGGGCCAACCAACAGTACACAGCGCAGCGGCAGTCTCGCAGTCGGTCAGTTGTTCTTGTCGGGGGTTGGACGTGTTTGTCTTGTTTCTGTCTTGTTCGGTCTCCACAGTACAAGACTTGGCTTTTTGTTACTACTGAATTTTTGGTTTTTTGTTTTGTGTGTGTTACGTTACTAGGATTCTGTTCTGTCCAGACTGAAAGTTTTTTTTACTCCTTTTTCTGTATTGCTTGTCAGTCAAGTGCTTGTTATCTCGGTATTTCGCCCCGTTTTTTCCCGTCCACACAGCCCGTGAGGTTTATGTTTGGTCAGGGTGATATAGCTCGTGTTACTGCTGCGTTGTGTTGTTTCAGCAAGTCTTGGCTGTTGTGTCCTCACATTGTTCTTTTAAATGTTTGTTAACTTCAGGAGGTTTGTCTGTTCTGTCCCAGACTGGAAGGTTTTCCTTTGCTTTTTATTCGTCCATGCTTGTCAGGTTAATGTCTTGTTAAGACGCACAACACGAATAACATGCTGGTAGTGTGTGCCTTCCCTTGTACGGAGGAAACGAACCCCTACTACCCTACTTTCTCGTCGGGGGAGGTTGTTTCCGGGTTTCCCGGGATTCTTGGAAATAAACCCAAGCAGACACAAAATAGGGCAAGATCACCATGCAAAATTAGCACCCGCAAGTTTGGGCCAATTAGTCCACCTCAGATATGAAAGTATTTTTTTAAACACAAGCTTCCCAAACAATGCAAAAAATTATTGGGACAAAATTGCACGTCAAAATAAAAACCATGTTAAAAGTGGTTTAATAATGACTATTTTTATAACAATTGGGTACTTTCTGGTGTACTTAATTTATAAAAAAACAATTGGGTACCTGCTAGTGTACTTAATTTATAAAAATAAGGAATTAAAAATAAAGTCTAGAATCTTCGTTTTTTACGTCCACAGTTCCAAAATTGCATTCAAGGATTTTGTTTAAACATGCTTGGGCCTTTTTATTTGGCTTGCTGTTCGATACTAGGATAACAATGCTCTAAAAGAATATTTCATGATTTTTCATGGAAAATTATGTGGGAAAATTGAAAAGGTTGTAGTTGATCCCAAAATAATATTGTAAATAACATTGCCATAACAGTCTTCTTCAACTCTTGGCACAATTTTTTTAACTCATTGTTTTTTTAGCTATCGAAAACTTTTCATCCTTGACGGACCACCAGTGGGGCTTTTGTAAACAACATCCTCTTGAATTTTTTACTTCGTCGTAGATCAGCGAGCAGTATCGTCTGTGGCTTTCACAACCGACCCTTCTCAAAATTCTTGTTTAATACTTGACAAAACCTCGATCTATATGTATGGGAGTTACCCGACCTTGTACTTTCCATCACTTTGAACATTACTTTGGATAGTAAAATAGCCAATGGGCTTAAGAATTGCGAGAGTGTGTGTGTCCATCGGGCATTGGAACAGGAACAGCAGCTACCCTGCCAGCTGTAGGTCCATCTCCTTTCATTTGCATCATTCCCAAACACATCAAGTCCTCAGAAAGTTTTACTCTTGGTGGGTTCAGGGTCTTTAGAAGAGCAAGGCTTCGAACCATTTTGCGATGACCTATTACCAGTAGTCCTACTCCTTCTTGGCAATCCGATTTTGAATTTGATAGGTTCATTTACAATGAAATGTATGGAGAACCGCCGAATTCCGGTGACCTTTTAACTCCTTGATATGGTAGTTAGTATATTTAAGGCTTAGCTAACAGCTATGACCGGATCATTATGTAATCGTGTGCTCTTGAGATGTTCATGAACATAAATATTGTTGATAAGGCAAGCACGTATAAATAGTTGCAGAGAGAAGCAGCTCGCGGGTCTTTTGGACATGAAAAGAAAGTCATTCTTTGGGGGACCGTCGCCTGTTTCGAGCTACGTCATTTTGATATTCCATCATCATCAGCAAGTCTTATACCATTCTGACAAAAATGTCTCCCTTCAAATTTTGAAGGACATTCTCTAAATAAATCTGTTTTTTTCCGGCGCATTTCTAGTTTCAAATCTTTTTGTTCCTTGTCTTTCAATTATAGTTCCAATGAAAAGGGAATTTTTTTTTTTTTTGGTTTTTTCAGTATTTCAGCTTTGTTGTGAGTTGAACGATTTTACTGTCCCCCATCTATATCAGATGGGGTGGCGCTTATATTTTCCAAATTAGCTGCTATTTTTGCTCTCAGACTGGTTTGTACCACTACACGAAGGTGGTGATCCCTGGTGATTTTTAACTTCCTAGAGCCTCATATAAATAAATAAAAAAATTTTATTTAGAGTCTACCCACTCATTTATATAACTGATTTTCAGTGGGGGACTTTAAATCAAAGTGACCAAGCCAACCCTACAGGCCCCGACGCAATCGACGAGTGGCGAAAACCCAAACCAAAATCGATATTTTTAAATAGGAAATATAGCAATCAGTGGTATCGACAGTGCAAACACCCTTGAATCAACGCCAGAATCAACAGGCCGATTCAGAACAACTCTGAAATTTATATGTTCTTCGTTGCTAGTACGGCTCCAAAGTCACCGTTTACCAAACTTCTAAGACAAGAACTGATGGACTTAAGCCCAAAAATCAGAGTTAAAAAACTTCTGAATTTAGCGGGAATCGAACCCGTGTCCTTCTGCATTGGAAGCAGATACGTTAACCACAAGACCAACGAGCCTTTACTCATAATACAGGGGGGCATTGTATGGGTCTTTTCTCATGACAGTATTTCGTCAATAACAAAAAAATATCAAAAACAACACAACAAACATTGTCGCATCGTTTCGATTAACCTTAATGTTACACTAAAAAAAATCACTCAACCATTGATTACACATCTTTTTAGGCCAAGTGCTGCTTGTCATGAAAGTGATTATAAGAAACCTCCATCCAGTACACTTCACGTGTATCGTCGATATGACCTCGCCGCCCCGCACCTTTTAACTACCACCTGCAGCTACTCGCACACAGCAGAGCAAGCCTGCATCGCAGTCGGTCTGTAGTTCTTGTCGCAGGTGGACGTGTTTTGTGCAAGCTGTTTGTTCTCTTCTTACAGGGCCTCCACAGTACAGGTTGTTAGCTTCTATTACTGCAATATGTGTTGTTTGAGCAAGTCTTGGCTGTTGTGTCCTCGCATCATTGTGTGTAATGTTTGTAGTACGAATAGGGCACACCCCTCACCCATGCCTATCTTTTTACCAGAGATAAGATTGCTCCGATTTGCGACACGTGTGATGTGTTGCTATCCTTTTCTCATTTGTTGACTGACTGCTCTAAGTATGATGGTTTGAGACTCAAATTAAATTTAAATCTATCATATGAAAAACTTTTGTCTTATGAAAACGTGAAAAACTTATCAGATTTCTAAACCTTGGGCATCTGATCGACAAACTATGCCCGGGTTCATATAAAAATAAAAAATCCATGAAGCATTTTGACTTGCTATTCCTTATGACGACGTTGGCAAGGGTTTTTCCTGATAATGATTATGATTATGATTTGGATTTGGTAATTTGGGAAACATTTTCTACTATTGACAACTTTAGCATTTTATCCCTTTTTTCCCGATTTGGCTGTCTACAAATATGGCCTTCAAATTCCAACACGACACCTTCTCGCGGTTTGGCCCGTGAAAAGGGGATTTTAACTCCCTGAAACTATGGCGAGCACTGGGTCGTCGTGGGGGAACCCCCTTTCCCTTTGACTACCTCCCCGACGCGACGACAAAGACAACACGGACAAATGATGACACAGACGGAGACGACCACGACGTGGGGGAACCTCTGCCCTCCCCATATGCTTGTGGGCTGGTTTTGACCAGCACGGGCCCTGTCCACCCCTTGTCCCCCGCGTCACCCCTTACGTCCCTCCCTTCGTCTCGATTAGTTAAGTTGCATAAATATGAGACTTAAAGCAATATCCAATCAATCGACCTTGGCAATTCATTTTATGAGAATATATGAAAAACACATTTAACCTTATTAACCGTATTTTACATTCATACATAGATTAACTAAATATCTTGGAGGCGCAAAATATCTTTTCCCGTTGAAGCGCCCTAAAACTACTAATACTATATGTTAAACTTCAGGAGGTTGTCTACTCTGTCCAGTCTGGACGGTTTTTTTTCTCTTTGTTCTGCCCGGCTTGTCAGGGAAGTGCTCGTCATCGAAATTTGTTTTTTCCCACCTGTTATGTCCTACAGCCTGTGGGTGTGATTTTTGTGTTGATGATGTTGAAAATGTTCAGTGTGTAATAAAAGCTTAGAAACACAACAAGGTTGCCCTGATTTCATGATACACGAGGCTTTGATTAATCAACAAATTTCATTTCTTATTTAGAACACAAGAACCAAACAAAGTTTCTTTGCAAACGATTCACCTTTCATTTTGACTGCCTGAAGATTGAGATGTTTTACCTATTTCTTGCAGGCGGGTAGGTCAGTTACTTAGATCTTCTGAATCTGATATAACACGTTTAGTTCTAACTAAGAAGCGATCCATTTTTAGAAATACTACATCACTGGTGACCGGAGTGGGATTTCTTTTGTTTGACCTTCGTCATCTTTGGTCCGTTTAGTAAGTCGGCGGACTGATAGGATTTATTGTGAAGACTCTGCATCGAGCATAATCTCGGTTTCTGTTATTAAATGATGTATTAAATGATGTATTAAATTGTATAAGTTATACGCAACCAGACCCTTGGGCCCAAGTATGTCCCCTTGCACTAGTGTATTAGCGTCGAGGTGGGAAGGGAAAGTGACTACACCTGTTCCGACCCGCTCTTGAGATGTTCCGAATGTTTGAAGAGGATTTGAAAAGAAACTCCCCAGAAGGAGGGGATCGATCCCTGGACGAGTTCCTCCCTCCCTACGTTTTTCAATAACTACTTTAAATAGACCTTTGTCTGAATCGTCATAGAGGTTGACCGCCCCCTCATGCTTATTGGGAAATTTTGGCCTATCTGTTGTATCTGAATAATCATCGTTTGGGCGTGCGTTTTTTGGATGGTTTCTACGGGAACTGTGGCATTCTTTGTCGTATGGCACCTAGTCTCGGTTAACAATTTCAGGATCTCCTGGTAGGATAGCGACGGCATAATCTGATTTTATCAACCGTCTCCAATATTCCGGTCATCTTACTAGTCAATGTGCCAACATCGGCTTTCACTCACGTTCTGAGTTAACACAGACCTCTTTAAGGGGGCGACCCTCCCCCCCCATGGAACTAATGACCTAAGTAAATCTTTATTTTTCTTAATCTTTATTTTTGAAGAAAAATAAACTAACCAAAGTACAGAATTTATTCAAGGGGTGTCCAAAATGCAAACATGCAACAAGATTTAAAAGTTTCAGTTCATTATTGGACCGAAATTAGTAAGCCAGTCTAAATATTTAATGTAAATATAAACAGGACCGTTTTTAGAGTTGTTCAAATTTTTGGATTTAAAATAGTCTACAGAAAATTCATACATCCATGATGTAATACAAATTGGGTGGGTGAAGTTGAATGGATTTTGCTGGACTGGACTGACACATTATATAATATTGGTATTTCTTTCACTGCAATATATTTCTTCGGCCCGCTCTCTCCCCAGCTTTATCATCTTCTTCGAAGTACACGTCCCATATCTTGACCATCATCACCATGTTCAAATCATCTTCTTTTCCCACTCGTCGTCATCATCATTGTTCCCAAGTCAGTAATCTACACACACATGTAGTCCACAAAACTTTTGTTGAACAATGAGGAGATTTGTTTTGGGGGTGGGAAAAAATGTAGGCCCAGTTGTTTGAGACAAAAAGGCCCAAAGCTGGCAGAGTTACAATTTCAGTCGAGTTGCGTTCTTCTGAATCACTTGAATTGCTGGGGTCGTGACTCAAGTCGTCTACGAATCCTGCATGTAGGACGACCCCTCTCATATACATCCGTGTTGATGTCTGACGTAACTTGGGAAGGTTTCTTTTCTGCTTTGCCGTTTTGATTGGATCTGGGGAGGGCAAACACAAGTGCTCAGAATTAGCTGTGGATTGAGGCAAGCCACCTTCGTCGTTAAATCTACTGTGTTTTTTCTCTTGTTGGTGAATGATATGAAGTTGCACTTAGGTGACATAAAGATTGAGCCTCTACGTTTTACACCAATTTGAGAAAGTTTGGACTTCTTGTTGCATTCGTTTTACAGTCGTTGGCGCTACTTGCTGGGCATAGACTTTGAGATCGTCAGCATACATGAGGCATTTGCTGGGCTTGAAACATGATGGTATAACGTTAACGAATAGTGTGAACATAAGAGGGCCAAGAATTGACCTTGGGGCACCCTGATGTGACAGGTTGAGTATCAGAAGTACCGTCATCAATCAATACGCTTTGTGTTCGACCAGATAGATAGCTAGATAAGAGTTTGTGTACTTAACCACATATTCCGTAGCCTTGCAGTTTGAGTAGGAGGCTGTAGTCTACGCTGTCGAATGCCTTGCTGAAATCGGTGTAGACTGGGATCAACTTGACTTCCATTGGTTAATGTGAGATGCAATGTCAGTCGTGAATTGGGCCAGGGAAGATATAGTTTTAGCGGTGTTTTACGAAGCCGTGCTGCTTAGCTGCTCAAATTCCAAAAAGAATATTTAAATTTTTTTGTCTTGAACAATTTATCCAATCTTGAACCATGTCAAATTCTATGCTCCAGACAAACATTGCCCATAATTTTTCATAAACATTCACTTGGTTAGAGGAGTAATTAAATAAATAATGGCAATAGTTAGAAGTATGTTTTATAGTTTTTATTTATATTTACAAAAGTTACATAAATGTTTATGAAATAGCAAATTTTAATTAAAAAATAAAAATAAATAGGGCAAAAAAGTTTTTAAATTGACAATTAAGATACGAATGTGAATATTACAATTTAGAAAAAGTTAAAGGATGATGTTAATGCTTGATATTAAAAGTATAATAGACATTATCGCTACCGGTCCACGATTGATTGATTGATTGATTGATTGATTGATTGATTGGTTGGTGGCGGTAGCAGTTGCGACGGACGGGACGGTTTCTTTTTTTCCCCTTCCCTTCATTCCTCCGAGGCCCCTGCCGTTGGCACCTGTGGAAAGACCAGGTGAATTTTATTTCGTTTTTATAAGATCAACCTTGACTTTCATACTTTCCTATAATTTTTTTAAAATATGCGAATCACGTATGTTTTTAATTATTTTGACTTACCACAGCCCCTTCTGTTCGACGTTCGAGTGTTCTCCCGGCGAAAAGTTCTAATGTCTTGTTAACTGATTTTACATAAACACAACCAACATTTACTTGGCCAACTGCAAACCAAAACTCGGTAGTCGTTGGACTCGCTTCCACTGTAAAATTTTGCTTTCGGGTTCTTTGCAGCTATTGCTGAATTGAGGGCCTCATTGGACTGAGTGCATGCACACAGGGAGGGTATTTTTGACGCATTGTTTGTAAACCTTCAAAAAGGTCTTCCAAGGACTGTTTTAGCTCGTTTTCCCCTGGAAAGAAGTCACATGGTGGTAACTCACACTTAAAGAATTTTTTATATCTTGGAGGCGCAAATCGACCATCTTTGATCGGTATATGGTAGACGGAGAATTTGGGATTAGAAATTCACGAATGCTGGCTGCTCTCGCCTTTGTGTCTCAGTGGGTGTTGTCAACGCGTTTGACGTGGTGTGGCGGCAGCCCGTTTTTCACGGACAATGAGGTAGTTTTAAGACCACTCATGTGCAATTTCGAGGATGTATGGATTGGGCGTCCTCTTCGGGCACGGCAACGGACGGCGAGCCCCAAAGTTTTCCAATCGAGTTGTGGAACAATTTGCTGCCGTCCCCATACAATTTTAACCAGCATATACTTCAACTTCATAACATCGCCCATTGATGACAAAGTTATTTTCAAACCATGACCCTTTCTTTTAAACTTACTCTGGTGTTACATGGTTTAGCCTTCTGGGTTCCGAAGGGAAACTTTCTTGTTTACAAACACCAATAAAAGATAGGCTGTCGCCTATCCGCCCTATTCTCCACTCGCAACACCATCGCACCACTGCATTGCGGACATATCCGACTTTTTGCCAACACACCCTTCTCTTGCAAAAAAGCAATAATTCTATCATCGGGCTTTCACAATCATGAACATCAATAAAGCACAAAAATACTTCAACACATCCATAACAAAAGTACTAAAGCCACAGCTAAATAAAAGCACAGAAAAACAAAAAGGTTTAGCCAATAGACGCAGAACAACTAACAAGCTAATGTCAAAATTCTACTACTGTCACAGTCCCACTCCCCCGCAAAATGCAACCAACTTGACAACACTAACCCACACACAAGTACAACCAACATGCAACACAAATTTGCGCAAAAAATCCACACAAACATCGAAATGGCGACCCAACCATGAACATCAACATACAAAAGCCACTTAACTAAAAGTGAAAAATCAACTAACACAACTAAAATTTCCGCAAATTAAACAAACAAATTCCAACATAACAATCACCAAGATGCATTAAAATACAAATACAAAATAAAATACGCCCTTCATCAAATTCCCTTATACCGTGGAGGACTTATTTGCATGTTTCGCCCCAAAACCCTTTTTCGTGGTTTGGCCCGTGATTAGGGGAGTTTTACTCCCTGAAACTAATGGCGAGGGTCTGGGTCGTCGTCGGGGGACTTTCCCCTTCCCTTTTACTACCTCCCTGAAAGTCGACACAATGACAAACACGGACGGAACACCATGGGCGTGGGGGAAAAACCCCTTGCCTTCCCGTACGCTTGTGGCTGGGTTTTAAGCACAGAATGTCCACCCCTTGTCCCCCAGCGTCATCCCTTACGTCCCTCCCTCCGTCTCGATTAGCCAAGTTGCATAAATATGAGACGTAAAGCAATATCCAACCAATACTTTTTAAAATCTTTGGTTGAACACTTTGTAAGGAGGTTTAACATAATCGGTCATCCCTTCTCGTTCCATACTACCGAATAACTTTTCATATCATTTTGTAACTAGAGCATCAATGAACTAAAACTCGTATTTGACATGTCTAATTATATTCTTTAAATTAAATTAATCCTCAATTTAATTTAAATTTTAGCATATTACCATTTATCAACCTAAATACAAAAAGTGTTCAGTTGCGAGCGAGTCGATCTCGATGATTGAGCTATAGATTTTGTTGTGTTTGTCGCTGATACGATGGGTACCACTCCTCCATACATGTCGATCTCGATGATTGAGCTATAGAGTTGTGTTGTGTTTGTCGCTGATACGATGGGTACCACTCCTCCATACATGTCGATCTCGATGATTGAGCTATAGAGTTGTGTTGTGTTTGTCGCTGATACGATGGGTACCACTCCTCCATACATGTCGATCTCGATGATTGAGTTATAGATTTGTGTCAACGAGTCGTCTCTGGACCTAAATAGAAATAAATAAATTTGGATATCAATTTCTCGATTTCATTAATCGGGAAACACTCCCGTAGCCGTTGGATGATTTATTATTATACTTACTGATTTATTATGTTCTTCAACTTCTGCCAGTGTGCGAAAGGCCTGGTGTGCGAAAGGGAAATGTCTATTCAATGTTAGATAACACTATACAAAACCTATTTCATACCGATCCTTATTTATGCAGCATAAACCTGGACAATGGGAGATCGAGAGGAAAGTTAGATGCAGGCGGCAGAGATGAGATTCCTGTGGAGCACAATAGGCAAGACGAGAAGGGACAGAAAAAGAAACAGACATTAGAGAATTGCTTAGTGTAAAGAAGTTAAGTGACAGGATAGGAAGGACACGGTTGAGATGGTATGGACATATGAAACGAATGGAGGAAAATAGGATGCCCAAGAAAATATATTTTTATTATTATTATTATTATTTTATTTCGAAATTGTACACATCGTCGTATATTAAGTTGTACAACTCCATAGAAAGTTAGAAAAGGGCCATAAGGCCCCAGTCACAATGTGTCTAACTTACTATGTCTAAGTTATACCTCTTAAAACCACATTATAAAATACAATAAAATAAATTAACAAATATTATAAAAGGTGAAAGTAAAGGGTGAACAATGATGGTATGGTACATATCATATGAAATGAGTTAGTAAAAGGGTGATTAATGATGGTGAACAATTGATAGTAAAGGGTGTACAAATGATGATCAAACATAATTTGATGACTTCCAGCATGTTACAACTTGATTAAAAGATGTAAATGCGTTCTCATTAAGAAATTTTGAAATGGTTCCTAACATCAATATTGAAATGTCTGGAAGTCTTCACGTCAGCCGGTAGAGTGTTCCATAACGATGCAGAATGACAGTAGAATCCGTTTTGGTATGATGAAGTTCGTGCACGAGGAGGGATGATCAAAGTACCTGGATTATGTCTACGAGGTTTATTGTCTAGAGTGATACGATGAAATGGATTCAAATCTGCAGAACCAGTGATTTGTTGTCGAAGTAACTTTACATCAGCTTCTTTGCAGAAATTTTTAATGGAAGGAAGGTCGCAAGCATGTAGCCTCTGCGTTGCACTGTCTGAATAAAAACTCGATTTGTGTAAAATAGCCTTCGTAGCACGGTTTTGAATTGCCTCAAGCTTCGTAAGTAGCTCTTGAAGTCGATGCCAAGCAGGGATACCATAAGTGATAAGTAAGTAAGTAAGTAAGTTTTATTCATTGGACAAATACATGGTATCTGTATGACACAATTATTCTCTGTAGAGAGGAATAGTGCAATGATAATTCAATAACTAATAATATTACTAATGATTGTGCCGTCTGGTGTAGAGATTGGTCCGTACCGGATAAGATACACCCAAACCTTTGCCTGTGCTACTTTTGTTCAATGCGCTTATAGCATTTGCATTCTTTTGTCCCAACATTGTGGTTTTCATTTAATTGTAACCATAATCTATTATTTGCTTGTATGCAGTTAGAGCAGCAGAGTCTGCTGTACAGTTGGGGTTTATGGTACCACCGCAGTAGCCGCACGCAAGTCATTTTATACAGTTCGTCATTGTGTGGCCATATTGGCAGCATTTAAAACACCTATCACATGTATATATTCGACCACTTACATACATTCCACCCTATTTTAATTTTATCACTCAGTCTTCTTTAGTTCCTTGTCCACTTCAAATATTATGAATTATTTTTATTATTTATATATTTTATTATTATAAATTATATTATATTATGATAGGCCGAATCAGAGTTAGATAAGCAGTCCGGATTGTACGAGGTTTGGAGCCCTTTAAGTTTCTTGTTACAAATCCAAGTAATTTTGAGGCACGATTTCTTACTAATTCAGTGTGCAAATTCCACTTTAGATCATTTGTTAAGGTAATTCCAAGCAATTTTATTGAATCACATTTTGGGATAATTTTGCCTTGAAGTGAGTACACATTCTTGAAATAAATTTTCGATCTAGTTAATGTAAAGTATTGAGATTTTAGAGAGTTCAATGACATTTTGTTTATTGTGGACCAAGTATGTATACTGTTCAGGTCATTTTGCAAAATTTCGAAATCAAGAATTGATCTTATTGATGCATAAACGGTCGAATCATCAGCAAATTGTAGCAAGGTTGAAGAAACACATAGAGGTAGGTCAAGCATGTAAATATCAAAAAGCAGGGGGCCAATTACTGAACCTTGGGGAACTCCAGATGTCACTTTAGTGGAAGGATCTGTAAAAAATGTAAATCATCAATAATGTGCTTGAATGTTGCTAAATTTTTAATTGTGCACTGTCAGCACTACGTAACAATTGAAATAGGAAGAGGTTGTCCAAAGTTGACATGCATTCCTAGGGCAAACATGGGATACTGGCATACACTGCTCCAGGCTTGTGTATGCCAGAATGTGATCCCAAGACATTTCCCATCTCGTAATCATCAAAATAGACAAAGAGAGGAATGACAATGTCATTTTTCTGTCTGTCTTGTGACATATCCAGGTTGCTTTGACCGGTAGGCCTAGGCATAGCTGAACCACATGGCTGTTGAGAGCCTAGGCGAATCAATATGGAAGGAAAGTCTAAAAGATCAAGTTTAGTGTGGAAACACTGTAAAATGAAAGAAGCATAATATTAGAGTGTTACTCTTCTATCTTCGAAAATTACTGTCGGATATTGTTTCATAAGTTGAGTGATCTTCAAACGTGATTAGAGAGAATTGCCCTTTATGGATGGAGGAGAGTTCCGTCGGGTTTCCGTGTATATGGTGGCCAGGTTCTGGACCAAACGCTGAGCATAGGCAGTAGAATGTTTTTCTGATGGGACGATCGGATTGAAAAACAAACTGCCGGTAGGTAGACTATTTGTTCCAGTCCTTATGATTCTCAGTATAGGCCTTAATTTGTTGTTTGATTGTCTTGATCATTTTTTCAGTTGGATCACCTTGTGGGCGGTAAGCAACTTTTGTTTAAATAATAAATACATAAATTTTATTTAGAGTCTACCCACTCAGTTATATAACTGATTTTGTTTTTTATAGAAGAAATGAGGAAAATTCTTATGTCTTGAATCTATCAACCTCTGCTAGTCACTCAATTGAATTCAGTGGGTCAATAAATTCTAGCATGCTACAATCTACTATCTACCTGTGAGTAAGGTGAAGTGCGCAGTGTTACAGTTGGTTTGAAACTACAGTAGAATCCATAGATATTTTAATATTTGCGAAAATATAGTATCGTCGCGATGAACCTCACTATACTTTTAATTATAGCTCGTAACCAATTTGTATACATATTGGAGATCATGTGCTAGTGTCATCATTTGATTTTGAATAATTTCCATTCACTTGACGTGCAAGATCGATATGACCTCGCCGCCCCGCACCTTTTGACTGCCATCTACACAGGCTACAGTACCTGAGTACACACAGCGCAGCGGGAGTCTTGCAGTCGGTCAGTTGTTTTTGTCGGATTTTTAGATTAGATATTGCTTTACGTCTCATATTTATGCAACTGGCGGACGTGTTTTGTCTCAGTTCTTCGTTCTGTTCTTGTTCGGTCTCCTGTTCGGTCTCCACAGTATAAGGGCCAACAAATTCCAACTCGCAACCTTCTCGTGGTTTGGCCCGTGATTAGGGGAGTTTATCTCCCTGAAACTAATGTGCGAGCTCTGGGTCGTCGTCGGGGAACAGTCCCATTCCCTTTGACTACCTCCCCGACGGCGACGACAATGACAACACGGACGCATGACACAGACGGAGACGACCACGACGTGGGGAACCTCTGCCCTCCCCATTTGCTTGTGGCTGGTTCTGACCAGCACAGGCCTGTCCACCCCTTGTCCCCCCGCGTCATCCCTTACGTCCCTCCCTACGTCTCGATTAGCCAAGTTGCATAAATATGAGACGTTAAGCAATATTCAATTCAATCCACAGTATAAGGACTTGGCTTCTGTTACTACTGAATGCGTTTTGTTTTGAGTGTGTTACCGTTACGAGGATGTCTGTTTTGGCCAGACTGAAAGTTTTGTTACGCGCGTAACTCTTCACCCCTAATTCGCGCTTATATTTCCTGTTGTAACAGTGTCAGTTGTTCCTGTTGTTCCTTCTCGTGGTATGGCCCGTGATTAGGGGAGTTTTTCTCTCTGAAACTAATGGCGAGCTCTGGGTCGTCGTCGGGGAACTTTTCCCTTCCCCTTGACTACCTCCCCGACAGCGACGACAATGACAACACGGACGGATGATGACACAGACTGAGACGACCACGACGTGAGGGAACCCCTGCCCTCCCCATACGCTTGTGGCTGGTTCTGACCAGCACAGGCCTGTCCACCCCTTGTCCCCCCGCGTCATCCTTTACGTCCCACCCTTAGTCTCGATTAGCCAAGTTGCATAAATATGAGACGTTAAGCAATATCCAATCCTTAAAAAAAAATCATGTCCCCTGCTAATGTTTCTTATAATTCCTTGTCTACCCGGAGAAAAATATTTACCAAACGACGTTATCTAAGCTTTGTTTGGCTAAAACACATGAATTACATGAACTAACTTGCAAAACATTGAGGTGATTTAGAAATAGTCATATTTCTAAATTTGTTCAAGAGCTATTATTGTGTTTTAGCCAAACAATGTTTCTAAATAATTCGTCTAGACACAATGGTCAGCTACCTAGAAATTCATTTGTCTAAGCCCGCCATCAGGAAAATTGTTTGTCACGGTAGGAGAACATTCTACTGGAATACACAAACAGTTTTTTAAGAAAACCACCGTTGGAATACACATGAATATGTTTGCTAATTTTAAAAATCACTTGAAACGTTTTGCTAAAACACACAAACAATTTGTCTAGTTTCACTGCATGTCATGTTGAATCTCGTCTTAGTTCAGTCTTGTGGTTTACTTCTTTGAGGTTGGATGTGTGTGCGCTGTGCTCTGCTTGATAAGCGTTGTGTGTGTGTTTTCGTTCTGGTGGAGGGTATACTAGTATTCTATGGTTCGGCTTCAGCCATTTCTCCGTTCAACGATCGGCCACACGTTCGCGTTCGACACATAATAGGGCATACGTGAAGTGTTTTCTCGACAACCCACACGAGGCGTCTGAAGTGAGTGAACGGATTATACAGCCGTTCATCTGTATATAGCGCCGACATGAATACATTTTACAGGTTAGAAGCACTGAGCTCTGTATAATTACGTGGAGATCTTATGCATACCTTTCCGTCCGCCATTTTCTTACGTCCCTAATCAGCGGCAGATTCAAAAGAACTAAACATAATAGATTCGTTCACCTGTGTCACTTGACTGTGTTTATCAGTTTATTTAGTGTAACACTGCAGTAAACACTATTCCTAGGCATCCTGAGTGACCTTGATAATAGACCACTGTAATGTAGGTCTACTAGTAAACATAACCTCAAAATAAGCTAGCCACAAACCGCCATCTTGACGTTAAGATTTACATCTAAACGGCGGTGCAATCGCAATATAATCTAGGGACGTCGATAATAGGCCCATCGGGTTAGGCCTTGTAGACCCATCGCTTAATTAAGGCCCATGTAGGCTTCAAGGTTACAGTATAGCATGCGCCCTCCACGTGGTTAGTAGTTGCATCCTCCTGATCGCACTCCAGGCTACGAGATAGACCTACACTGAGAATTTATTTTACCATAATATTGCTGAAATAAAGGAATTATTAAGCAAATTAGCCAAATGTTCATGTGCTATTGAGACAACTAGTTAATTGCATAACATTTTGTTGTCAAGCTATACTTCTCATGTAGCGTCTTCGATAATTCAAATTATGAAGAACCGTTAAGACCAGTTGAACTGTATATGTAGATCAGTTGAACTGTATATGTAGATCAGCAAAACTGTACATGTAGACCAGCTAAACTGTTTGTAGATCAGCTGAACTATTAATGTAAATCAGCTGAACTATTCATGTAAATCAGCTGAACTATGTATGTAGATCAATTAAGTACTCTGCTACTGAGAAGAATAGTGTTACTACATTTGACTAAATGATTTTCAAAGTTTGAAGAATTACCTTCCTACATAGCATAAATATTTATCAGGCGATCAGCATTATTGTTTGTAAGTTTTCATTAATACTATTTCAAACTCCAGCTACATTCATATTTCTAAATTAGCAATATAAATATGTGTCTCAATAGCACATGAATATTTGGCTAGATTAGCTTAATAATTCCTTTATTTCAGCAATATTATGGTAAAAAATTTTCTCAGTGTACCGTTGCTATTTCGGATAATACGGAATTATACTTGGTTACGTGGTCGGCTGAGAGTCCTGTTAATTTGTCAATTCTAACTCCCTGTTCCTCCAGCCTGATATCTACTCCATCTACCTGGCCTTCAATCGTGTTAATTTTTTCTCTATTGTAGGCATTTTTACCTTGACGCCTTCCTCCACCTGTTTTATAGCTTGTTCAACCTTTTCGTGGTTCTTTACAACACTTTTTCCGAATCCTACTAAGCGACGATCCATTCCATCGTATTGTTTAACCGTTTTTTGTGCAAATTGATTTACCTGCCCCTCTACGCCCTCTTTAACGGCAGTTAATTCCATAACTCTCTCGGTATTCAATCGTTTTATTTCCGCGGATAGGGTTATTCCCTGCTGATCTATTTTCTCAGTCATCGCTTGTTTATCGGATGCCATATATGCTCTGACAGCGTTTAGTTCCGCCCTTATTTTAATCACCTCTTGTGTTTAAAAAACCGGTAGTTTTGCTGATGGACGATTGGATTGAAAAACAAACTGCCGGCAGGTATTTGTCCTAGTACTTATGTCTCTCAGTATAGGCCTTAATTCGTTATTTGATTGTCTTGATCATTCTTTCATTCGGATTACCTTCTGGGCGGTAAGCAACTATTTTTTGTTTGTTTTTATAGAAGAAATGAGGACAATTCTTATGTCTTGAATTTATCAACCTCTGCTGGTCACTCAATTTAACTCAGTGGGTCAATATATTCTAGCGTGCTATAATCTACTATCTACCTGTGAGTGAGGTGAAATCTTCAGTGTTACAGTTGGTTTGCAATGACAGTAGAATCCATAGGTATTGTAATATCTGCGTAAATATGTATCGTCGCGATGGACCTCACTTCACTTTTAAATATAGCTCTCAACCAATTTTTATACATCTTGGAGATCATGTGCTAGTGTCATCATTCGATTTTAAATAATTCCATGCACTCGACTTGCAACTTCGATATGACCTCGCCGCCCCGCACCTTTTGACTGCTATCTACACAGGCTACACACTGCGCAGCGGCAGTCTCGCAGTCGGTCAGCTGTTCTTGTCGCAGGCGGACGTGTTTGGTCTCCGCTCTTCGTTCTGTTCTTGTTCGGTCTCCACAGTCCCAAAAAGTTGTTTTCTGTTACTTCTGAGTGTATTTTGTTTTGTGTGTGTTACCGTTACGAGGAGGGTCTGTTCTTTTCAGACTGAAAGTTATGTTACTCCCTTTTCTGTATTGCTTGTCGGGGACTACGGATGTCTAGGGACATGTCACAGGGTATTTAATGTTACATACATACATACATACATACATACATACATACATACATACATACATACATACGTTCATACATACATAGTCAATTAAAATATCTTGGAGGCGCGAATAATCTTTGCCGTTAATGCGCCCTTAAACTACTAATACTAATAGTAGGTTGATATGTTTGATATGATTGATATGTTAGAAAATTAACTCAAATATTTACCATAGCCTACTATTGTGCTGAGCCTACTCCAACGCCGTTTCTCGTTGCTCAGTCTATGAGAATACTTTTCTTGTCCTGTAAATGAACGTGTAATGTCGAGGCTATGAGTTGATTGATTTTGGAACAGATTCTGGTCGTCGTCGGGGAACTTTCCCCTTCCCTTTGACTGCCTCCCCGACGGCGACGACAATGAGAACACGGACGGATAATGACACAAACAGGGACGACCACGACGTGGGGGAACCACTGCCCTCCCCATACGCTTGTGGCTGGTTCTGACCAGCACAGGCCTGTCCACCCCTTGTCCCCCCGCGTCATCCCTTAAGTCCCTCCCTTCGTCTTGATTAGCCAAGTTGCATAAATATGAGACGTTAAGCAATATCCAATCCAATCCATAGGTCCTTATTAACTGCCCATTAATCAGTTCCTCCTTCCACAATTTCCTTTTATTAAGTACCCTTCTCGCAGCTCTTTTCTGTACTGCCTCAATTTCATTAATTTCTCCTTTCCTGTACGGGTCCCATTTTGCCCCTGTGTATTCAAAAACCGGCCTCACCAAGGTTTTATATGCATGGCCCTTTAGATCACTACTTGCCCCTTTTAATGTACGCATAACGAAATTCAGGCACCTAAACCCTTTCCTGGATACTTTTTTTACATGATCTACCCATCTAAGCTTGTTCGCAACCATACTTCCAAGTATTTTTTGTTTCCCTGCAAATCCTTCACACATTCTCGCAAACACCCTCCTCGTCATTCTAACCCATTTGCATTTACCAACTTTGAGACTCATTTTGGTTTCGTTCACCCATTCACCAAGGATTGTCAGGTCATGTGCCAAGTGATTAGTGTCCCCCTGGTTTCTAACGATCCTGTAGATTACGCAATTATCAGCAAACAATCTAACTTTTGCACCCATCTTGTCCGCAATGTCATTAATAAAGATTGCAAACAACATGGTCCCAATATGCTCCCCTGTGGCACACCTGAGGTAAGCAGCATAAGTACTTTTACCCATGCCTCTGATGTCATTGCTACTGCTACTATGCCCCACATGCCCATCCCCCCACTGTTCCCTTGCATACTTCCCTATATCACCCCCTTTCCTCATTCATTGCTCCTTGACTATTTACGTAATTGACAGCAATTGACCTACCCCTTATAATGATATCTTGGCCATCTTCCTTATCCCTTTCCTCCCATATTCCAGGTCTAAATCCCCAGTTAATGTCATTTGGATCTTCCATCTTGCTTTTTGATTCAGGATGCATCTTGCTTCATGGTCCGAACGCGTCGGCCCATCAGCATCTCAGATGGAGTTTGACCCGTATTCATACTAGGGTTGTTGTTGTGAGAAACCAGCAAATTGTTGCTAAATTTTTGTTGCCAGTCTTGCGGTGGCTGCTTCTTGAGATGATGCTTCATAGTTTGTACATAACGTTCAGCTTGTCCGTTTGTGGCAGGATGATAGGGTGCCGATCGAACATGTTTAATGAGGTTTTTTGCTAAGAAATCTGCGAAATCTTGCAACACGAATTGTGTCCCATTGTCCGAAACTAACATGTCTGGCAACCTGTGTGTCGCAAACACTGCTCTTAGCATTAGGATCACTGTAGCTGCTGACATAGATCCATTTGTGTCGTGTACCTCGACCCACTTCGATGTGTCGTTTTCTCACAATTTCTGGTGTGGCACGTTCAAGAGACACAGCTTACAATAGTTATCACTATGCACGTGTTACTCCTTTGGATAATTGTTGAATTTCCACTGCTTAACATGTTCTTTCCAAACAGCTTTCAGTGGCCCAAAAAACTGATACGCTATTTCACAAACGCACAAGTAGATACAAGTTTCCGTAACCTGTTTCCAAACGCTTCTATGCTTTCCCCTACGTCTTGTATGGCCGAATGAAACAAGTATCTTTTGTTAATGATATTAAGCTTAGTTAATGCCTTATGTCATCATCCATCATATCTCTATAACACTCGCAAATATTGAGCAAAAGTGCTCAGTTCTAAAGATATCCTTCTAATGAGTCGACCATGGTGTTCCAACGGATATCGGAAGGATTTATCCAATAAAGCCGATTGTTCGGATGCAGCACAAGACTTATCTAACAAAGCCGATTGTTCAAATGCTGCAAAAGACTTATCCAATGGAGCCAAATCTTCGGATGCAGCAAAAGACTCATCCAATGGAGCCGATTGTTCGGGTGCAGCAAAAGACTCCCCCCCCCCCCCCCTCCGAGAATGGGCTGTTTAATCTTTCATTCAACTTTTGGTCTAGAGATAGAGAGAGAAACAGATGGAGATGAAAAATACGGTGACAGAAGCTTTTTAGTAAATTTCGCTTCTTGATATATCTTCATTCTTTATCACTTCTGGAATGATAATACTGTCTACCCTTGTTTGATAGACCCGATGACAGACGCGCTTTTTCTTTGATCTTTATGATAATCTCTCGGACTTGGGGAGCCCATAATGTCTCAGTTTTTCTGTTGTCTCTCTTGTAGTTACGATCCTCTGAAGCCTGCAGGTCCTCTATGGCCCTTAGCCAGTCTGCTTCTTATGTCTCGAAAGCGTTTCTGTCCCGTACATGTGACAGGGTTGTGTCAGTCAAGAGTCGGATCGTCCGACCGGTGTAATTGGGGCTTTTGTCTGCCACATATCTTAACGTATCAATGGGAGGTTTTCTCACCCAGTCCGCGGTGTGAAGTTCTAGAATTTGGAACCCTCTCCGCCGCATTCGGTAGCCCGAACTCTAGTTCCTGTGGAAACATGCTCTTAACATCACATCGGACCATGCTCAGATTAGTGGTCAATAAAATCACTCGTACATGAGTCTTATTTGACATGGATTCGAGGATCTCGACGACAGGATGGGTGATCTGTGCAGTCTGGAGCATTTCTGCGTTGTCGATCACGATTGCTTCTGCTTTTAGAGATGCCGCTTTAAAAGTTTGAGTAATTCTGTCTTTGCACATCTGCGGTCCCGCCCATTTGTGTGCGATTTCTAGACGGTAGAACCCGCAATGCGACTTATTTCTCTGCAACTTTTCTCAAATCGCTCTCCCCAGGCTAGTTATGCTAACACTGTGAGGAGCATGGAAAATGAAATTCGACATTTCATTCTGGTTCAGTACGTTTCGTCCGACCCATTCCTTAACATTAATTGAACCGCCAATCCGCACCATCACTTGAGATTAATTCTTTGAGTTCGGAAAACACAAATCAGCACACTTTGTCTGAACAACATCTGTATATGTTGAACAGCCCGTTCTACATAGATTCTAGCACTGGTGATGATTGGTTCTGGTGGCTGGTTCTGACCAGAACAGGCCTGTCCACCCCTTGTCCCTCCCTTCGTCTCGATTAGCCAAAGTGCATAAAAGAAGAGAACAATATTCCACCATCAATTCAGGCGGCGAACTTTGTATCCATAGGGGAGAGTATCATTGTTATCTACAAGCCGGCGTTTTGTGACAACAGTCCTGTACGTTTTATCCTCTTTTCTTGATGCAATGTTGCAGAAAGGTATAAGTACAATTTTGTGGCGATTGTGTACAGTGACAAATGGTGCACCATTCAGAATCATTTCTTTCATAGCATCCATGTTGACAACCGGACTAGCTGCATAGCTGTGAGTGATGCCACGAACTTCACAAACAGTTTTCACTGACGAAGCATTACCACCACACAGAACCTTGTATGCATAGGTTTTAGGGCCGCCTCTTACAAATTATACAACACATAACACACAACATAAACATAAACAACGTAACATAAAGCGCCTTGAGAGATGGTCAGCTGAAACTGGATATAAATTCTCAATCAATAAAACCACATGTGTGCTATTTAGCCTTCGGCGTGGATTATTCCTTAATCCCGACCTGCACATGGGAAGCCATGCCTTACCATTTGCCGAAATTGCACGATTTTTGGGAATGTTATTTGATAAAAAATTATCGTGGAAGCCCCATATCCAGCAGCTACGAACCAAGTGTTTAAAAGCTTTAAATATTCTACGAGTGCTAAGCAATACTAATTGGGGAGCTGATCGTACTACCTTGTTACATCTATATCGCTCCCTCATCCGCTCCAAGTTAGATTTTGCCAGTTTTATTTATGATTCGGCTAGGCCTTCTTATATTAAGACTTTGGATACAGTTCACCACAAACCGGTATAAGACTATCCACAGGAGCTTTTCGTACGAGCCCTATTCCCAGTCTTCTATGTGAGTCTGCAGAACCATCTTGTCCTCTAGAAGAAAGTACCTAAGGCTTAATTATATTGCCTCATTAAAAGGTTTCCCTACAAACCCAGCCTATAAAGCAGTTTTTGACCCCCATTTCAAAATCGGTATGAAAATCACATGAAGGCCTCAAGACCAGTGGGCATCCGCACCCTGGAATTACTGCAAGCCTTAAACATAACACTTTCCCTTGTTTTCTACAAATCAAATGGGCAATCCCACCTTGGACACTTAATAAACCATGTTGCATAACACAGCTGACAAAATATAAAAGGCAACCACATCAAACACAATATCAAGCACTTTTCAACGAAAATCCCATACAACCACAAAGATTCATAAATATTTTTACAGACGGTTCCAAAACTAACAATACAGTTGGCTCTGCCTTTACAACGGAGAGCAACAACTTCAGTTTTAAACTCCATTCCATATACAGCGTCTACAATGCAGAACTTTTTGCAATTCTACAAAGCCTCCTGTTTGCCCTTGATAACAAGGACTCCAAATTCTTTGTGTGCACGGATTCTTTAAGTTCCCTAGAGGCTATTTGCCAAATTTACACTACAGTTTGCAAAAACAGTTTTACAATGTTTTTAAATACCTGAAATCAACACAGCTGTACAATAGGATTTAAAAATAACATGCCATTATATAAGAGAATACGGGCACTGATAACCTTAGTGTTTTGTGCCCTTAAACCCTAATAACTAACTACAAATTCGGCAATGAATGACCCTTGACCATACTCTTGTATCTCATCGGTCATATCACCAAGGAAATCACCCGTGTGTGGTACAAACATGATTGCATCTATATATGGATGTAGTTTATCCATCAAACCGGATTATAAAAATATTTTCTTATCAGATGTGGGACCCCCATATGCTTTGCTCCTAAAGGTGTGAGACCCTCAGGAGGACTGTGTTTGTACCCTTGTAATGTGAGTGCGTGCACAACCTGCATTTAGGGTTTCTCAACTGAGACTTCTGCAGGGCAATCTAACTAACACCACCCGAGTGTCCTTGCACTTTGCAAAACATACAGGCATGTTACGAACAATGTCTTCCTTGGTTGGCCATACAATCATTCCCTCTATGATACTACTTAAAACGTCAGTGTTAAAAGAAATGTGAAACAGGACAGCAATACACTTGAAACTCATATTCAAATTAATTTTGACTTTATGTTATACAATCCTGCAGCATCGATTTGACCTCGCCGCCCCGCACCTTCTGACTCCACCTGTACTCACAGTGGAGAGGCAAGAGCGGCCTCGCACTCGCAGTAGGTCTGTCGTTCTCGTCGCGTGCGGACGTGTTTTGTGTCCGCTATTAGTTTTGTTCTTGCTGGGCCTCCACAATCATAATAATAATAATAATAATAATAATAATAATAATAATAATAATAATAATAATAATAAAAAATAAAAAAAATACTTGTTGGCACTCTGAAAGGAGAAAGAATCAAATAACATTCTCCATTGGTTGGACCACGACTTACTATAATTTCAACAATCTTGGTAGGCCTAAATGAACCATCATCAAGCATAATGACTGAATCATTGTTTTTCTTTGCCCTGGTGTAGTCCATGCTATTGTATTTCACACCATTTACAACAAACCGCGAGTTATGTTGTTGTGTCGGGAAACACATTAGCCCGCTTCAGGAACACTTCGTTGAGTTGACTGAAACAAAATGTAAAGGTATAAGACTTATACATACACTTTAAATTTAAATAATGAACATTAAACAGCCCAATACTTTGTCACATTAATTTTACAGATATTAATGAATAATCAATTTATCAACACACTAAACAAACTTTTAAAAAGAACAAGTTTTCCTTCCTCTACCTGATTGCTTCTTGTTATCATAACTTTTTTATATGCTGATTCGAGTGGTGTGAGTGTGTCATTACGAACCAGTAAAATTATATTTTTAAGAATTCAGCTCTTGTGCTAATGGACCCCACATATTTTCTTGACTTTTTTTTGGTCGGTTACCTTCTGTCTAAATTGAGGGTATAAAAATATCAGAAACTTTGTGGCCTCTTCGGACCAGAATACATCACTGTCCACCTCCTGGTTATCAAAATTCGGTACATGCCCATCTGGTCCGTCATCCACTTCCAACTGTACCATGTTTTCACACTGTTATGTACAAACTCGCGTCATAAAGAATCGTCGTTGAACTTGGTAGGTGACAAACCTGGTCCCTAGTTCAGTCGGTAGGCTAGCCCTAGGAAATCCACAAAATAATACATGAAACTCGTAGAAGACTAAAATTCGTTTCTTGCATTTGAAAATTTATCGTTTCACTTAATACTCGTAATCTTGACGTTTATATTAATAACATATTGACTACTTTCGTTTTTTTTGGCGTTTCCGCAACACATTCCATTGTTCTTCTTGACCTCAAAAAAATTAAATGAGCCCTCCTTTAATGTTCACGCAAAACTAATAGGACGTTTCCTACGCTTTTTAACACCTTGCTGGACGCCATCTTGAATTCCGGGCAAATGGGTCAAAACCAAGGTAGTACCGGGCAGATCAAGATTCAGCAGGGTTTGTTTCCCATAATTCAGCCCGGTACCACAATGTCTCACACATATAAAATGGTTTTTACTCGGAGGGGAAAAAATACACAGTTTTTTTCACAGTACCAACAATTGATGAGATACCAGCGGAAGTAGCAGTCCCATTCAGTTGCACTTTGAATAAGTGAAACAACTTCACATTGTGCAAGAAATCAAAAACATTATAGATAGATGGTAGATTTTAATTGAACATTTTTTATACAGAGAGAGTTTTGTAATGCAATGGATACCCTAGCATTAACACTGCTGTCGCCATCTCCAACCATGACCTTGTACATAAGTCCATGCTCTTTGATACTTTGTTTGAAACCATCGACAATCACAAGCTGCTCCATTGCAGTCGACAGGCCATTGTAATTTAGGAAGCACTTGCGGAGTTTTACAGTAGTGTTCGGGTCGTTATGGCGAGTACAGGAAAAGCAAATCTTGTTTTTTACGCCAATATATAAAATCGTCCGTGTCCTGACACCTATGGTGACAATCTATAAATAGATAAATGCAGGAATAAGTAACCACATACGCCTTTAAACTCTGATTTATTATGAAACATATTGCAATTTCAAAAAACTATCTAAGCTTACTACTCCAGAAGCAGCGTTGTATCCAAGTCGATAGGACCTTTTGGACCAGCCTCCATCTACAATTACGGTAATGAAGGGCACTCCATCCAACACATCTCCTGTGGCAAGGGCCAGTATCATTACTTCTTCGGCGGCTTCTCTCATTTTATCAATCAAATGGTTTTGCCAGTGCTAGTTGCAATAGACAAGAGAATGCAAAGGAATATATAAACTGAAATATTCCAATGGACGTCAGGCTCCAGAGTATCAAGAAATAAAATATGAATAACATATAACATTCACACAACATAACAATTCACAAAGATGTGGAGGAAAATGGAAGCAAAAGTTTTCATGGCCCTTTCACTTAAGGCTCTACTGGACCCTGCATTATTTCGGTGCGTTGCAGTGTTTTCGTAGTTCCATTGTATTTGAAATTATTAAACGAGGGAGCGGAGCGACCGAGTGTTCTCCATTCAACTCGAACGGCTCACATGCGGTGATTCTGTCTGTCTGTCTGTCTGTACGTCGAAAATTAGCCGAACCGCTGAAGAGATTGGGCTGAAATTTTAAACAGACATCCGGTTCGAGTTTACTGAGAACTGCTAACAAAATCAGCTAGATCCATTGCGATTATATCCCAAAATAAATAAAAATGTGATTTTTTAAATATCGATATGCATTTGTTTAGTAGCAGCTAGCGAGACGATAACTTCGTGGCTTGCATGGCCTATTGGTAAGCATTTAGCCTACCGCACGGAGGGTTGGGGTTCGATACCCGTTCGCTCGAACTTTTTTATATTTTTACACATACATATAATTTTTGAGGGGTGTTAAATGGGAAATAAAAATTCGGTGATTTTGTTTTATCTTGGAAATTTGTTAATGTTTCACGCTGATACGTTTTGAACATGATTCGCATTTTAAATGTTCAATTTAAATAACGAGGGAAACGCCAAAGTCGTTGTTAAACGAGTGAGTGAGCCATGTGTTGAGTACCCGGTATCATTCCTCATACTGGGCTAGATCCAGCCTTAGGTATAGAGGAGGAAAGGGGATGTTCCCGGGTACTCAACACTTGGCTCACTCACTCGTTTAACAACGACTTTGGCGTTTCCCTAGTACTCTGTAAAGAACTTAATACCGCCCATGTTATACTTTTTCCAAAAATTTCATGTTTCTCATGTTTTAAGTAAAAAATGTAACTTTTAGAGATTTTTTAATATACCCTTCTCCCCCGAATTTTTATAGACGTTCGTAAGCACTAATTGGAAAAAGTACAACACACACATGTAAATATACATCTTTATCTAGCTAGCACGTCTAAAAATATATGAGACTTTTCGACCAAAGAGTGTCCGCTGTACATTAGAACTGCCGACGAATGTTTCGGCGCTATTTTAGGTTTTTTTACTAGTCCCGAAGACAATATCATCAACTTTGTCAGTGTTTATCAATTCATAACCTGCAAGTTGAAGATGTTTTACTTTTAGCAGAAATGTGTTTATATTGTTTTTCTCGAGGTGAAGCAAGTGGTGCAACCTAGCAATACAAAGTTTTTCACCCCTTTGAGTGACAAGTCAGGTAATTTTGTTAAAACGTTATCTTAATGGCTGCATGACTAAGCTCGTGAACAACTGCAGGACACCATTCGAATCATTATGCATAGATCTGCGCGAAAAAGAATGCTATGTATGGCGTCATTGTTCATTGCACTATTACAGACAACTGTTTGGTACCGAAGCATCTCGATATTTGAGATGCTTGTAAGACAAACCAAACGGACATCTAACATTGTAAGACAAACTAAACGGACAGCTAACATTGTATGACAAACTAAACTGGAATCTAACATTGAAAGACAAACTAAACGGACATCTAACATTTTGCCTCAAATGAAAACTTTTATGGAAGCGGAGGACGTTGATATTGCTCTGATACAGGAACCTTACCATTTTGAAGCAAAGGGTAAAGGATTTGGTACTTCTTGTCGTGTTGTGCAAAATATTGGTTAGAACGATACTGCAATCATTATTATATTCATAGGGAGTTGTTCGTTTTGGGTTTTAAAAATAATGTATATTTAAACCCAGCCTATAAAGCAGTTTTTGACCCTCCATTTCAAAATCGGTATGAAGTTCACATGAAGGCCTCAAGACCAGTGGGCATCCGCTCCCTGGAATTACTGCAAGCCTTACACATAACACTTCCCCTTGTTTTCTACAAATCAAATGGGGCAATCCCACCTTGGACACTTAATAAACCATGTTGCATAACACAGCTGACAAAATATAAAAAGGCAACCACATCAAACACACAATATCAAGCACTTTTCAACGAAATCCGATACAACTACAAAGATTTCAAAAATATTTTTACAGACGGTTCCAAAACTAACAATACAGTTGGCTCTGCCTTTACAACGGAGAGCAACAACTTCAGTTTTAAACTCCACTCCATATACAGCGTCTACAATGCAGAACTGTTTGCAATTCTACAAAGCCTCCTGTTTGCCCTTGATAACAAGGACTCCAAATTCTTAGTGTGCACGGATTCTTTAAGTTCCCTAGAGGCTATTTGCCAAATTTACACTACACACCCATTAGTTAGTAAAATACACCTTATACTGTCCAAACTTGGTGCAAAACAAAAATCAATAGTTTTTTGTTGGGTGCCAGGCCATTCTGGTATTTTAGGAAATGATCTCGCCGACCAAAGTGCCAAAGAAGCTTGCAACAAAGAACAAATTGATTGCCAATTAGTCGTAACGCCTGATCTTAAAGCATTATTTAAACTTAAACTTAAAGAAAAGTGGTGCGAAGAATGGCATATAATGCAAAATAATAAGCTTCGCGAAATAAAGGGCGATGTAACACCTTGGATCTCTTCAAGGCGCTCTTCTCGACGCGAAGAGGTTGTTCTGACCCGTCTACGCATTGGACACACACATCTCACTCAAGGATACCTTTTAAAAGGTGAAGACCCACCACCCTGTGAGCAGTGTGGTGAGATTTTAACTGTTAAGCACATTTTAGTAGAATGTCCTCAACACATGGACGAGAGGAATGATTTTAAACTAAAACCTAATTTAAAAGAAATTTTATCTGATGAATCTGAGAACATAACCAATGTTTTTAAATACCTGAAATCAACACAGCTGTACAATAAGATTTAAAAATAACATGCCATTATATAAAAGAATACGGGCACTGATAACCTTAGTGTTGTGTGCCCTTAAACCCTAATAACTAACTAACTAACTAACTTTATCGTAGAATTTCGTCCAAAAAAATGAAATTCAAGACGCACGCTTAATATTTCAACAACGTTATGAGATATTTGCAATTAAACAAAATATATCAATAAATTAATTAATACAGCAGGTATAAAACCCTCAGCTTCTAGGATGGTCTATTTTACGACTACACGCGACAACCCTTAGCAGCTGCCTCATACCCATACCTGACGCGTCCGTCGATGGTCACTTTGTACTTCATGAATAGATAGACTTTAGCAACCTTACAGCTCGGCGTTCTGGGTTCAACTCAGAGACGTCGTTACGTGTCTAGAACCTCGGAAAGCCACAGGCGTGCCAACATAATAAACCACGCTCAACTTGTACAATATACAGGGGTACCATGACATAGGGAACAAACATCACAGGGTAGACCTCACTGGTCCGGTGGTGGTCTGTGTAGACCCCTTGAAGGCCACTCAGAGATGCAATTCCACTTGCATGTTTGGTGATCCCAAGAAGTAGGCCCTAGGAATAGGCCTAGTGTGGGCCCCAGCCCGCACATCCGTCCGCCTCGGCTGCTGGTGAATCGACTGTCTTGGCTCAGAGACCAAGGCTCACGCATTTGTTGTAAGTACACGTGTGCCGAGACACGTGTGTATGTAGGCGCGTGTTTGTTGGCGCAGTTTGTAATCTTCCACGACCAAATGCGCCGAAGTTAGATTGTGCGTGTACACTGAAGAAGACTCGCGCGTGTAAGTTATCAAGTTGATTTGATTGGATGTTGCTTTACGTCTCATATTTATGCAACTTGGCTAATCGAGACGAAGGGTGGGACGTAAGGGGTGACGCGGGGGGACAAGGGGTGGACAGGCCTGTGCTGGTCAGAACCAGCCACAAGCATATGGGGAGGGCAGTGGTTCCCCCACGTCGTGGTCGTCTCCGTCTGTGTCACCATCCGTCCATGTTGTCATTGTCGTCGCCGTCGGGGAGGTAGTCAAAGGGAAGGGGAAAGTCCCCCGACGACGACCCAGAGCTCGCCATTAGTTTCAGGGAGAAAAACTCCCCTAATCATGGGCCAAACCACGAGAAGGTTGCGAGTTGGAATTTGATGGCCCAAGTTATCAAGTTATGACGTAAATACGTTGGCTAGATTTTGCAAGCACAGCAATTATTATTGCGTATAAAAGAGATATCAACACTAGTTTTGCTGATAATATTCTGTGTGTGTTCACAGAATATGGACCGCAGGTGGTCTATGACGTAGTTGTAAGAGTTTTACCACGCAGTTTGTTCGATAAAAGATGATGAAATTAATTTATATCTCCACATTTCGTATACTATGACGTCATTGGAATAACATTGGCTGGTTTTCTTACGCGTGTAAGAATGTTGGTATAGGTTATGAAATGTTTCTAGACAGCTGTTGGCTGCTAGCGCGCAGTTCGTCCGTTACTCTGTTTTGTACAATTTGGCCAGCAACTCGAGTAGTGTCCAATTTCACTCTCTGTTGCGCAGCTAGTACAGTTCCACTTTGACTTGCGCGAATTTTGAATGTTTATAAAAACCACAGAATATTATTTATCAAAATAGAATAATTATACAATTTAAATCGATATTAAAATATTGTTGAAGGCGGGAATAATATTTGAAATTAGCATTTTAATAACTTAAATCAGTTATTTTGGTTGAGCTACAAAATATCAATCAATACATAATTGAACACAGCCAATGGCAGCCGGCATTCTGGGAAGCTTGAATGAAACAATCGCTACAGAATACTCTCCGCAAGGTTTGCTTCCGACAATTCCTAGGGGGGAACTGCTAGACATTGAACACAGGTGCTTAATCTGCACCCTCGCCAACACGCCATTTTGTGAATCCGTATTACTGTCCACTGTGTTACTGTATGTTTGTTAGCTGAAACAGGTTGTCTGTTCTGTCCAGACTGAAAGGTGGTTTGCTCTTTATTATGTCCCGCTTGTTGTTGAAGCTTTGTTTGTTTGTTTGTTTGTTTGTTTGTTTGTTTGTGTTTGCTTGTTTGTTTGTTTTGTGCGAAGTATGCAAAGTAACTCCTGTAACTGTTGAGGTTACTTATTCGTCTGACTTTTAAACTGCTCCCTACGCTCGGGTGTTATTGGTAGATGGTTAGACACCGTATGCACCAATACAGACATTTCCGGATCCTATCCTACCTGTTCCTTCAATGCCGCACGGGATAGAGTGTCAGCCAATTACATCTTCTTACCTGGTAACTACGTAATCTCTAAATTGTACTAGATGATTTTTAATTGCATTCTTTGCCAACGCGGTGATACTTTATTTGCGGTTTTTTGTGTAATGGAAAGTAAGGGTTTGTGATCCGTCTGGACAATTACTCTCTGTCCATATGCATAGTAGTGAAACTTACCCAGTCCGAACACTATGGAATTAAGTTCCTTTTCTATTTGCGCATACGCCTGTTCGGTTTCGGACAGTCTGCGCGATGCAAATGCAATGGGGTGACCATCTTGGACCAAACATGCCCCCATCCCATCCCTCGACGAGTCCACCTGGAGCACTAACAGTTTGCCCTGATCAAAGTACGATAACGCTGGTGCGCGACATAGGTTTTAGTTCCCTTAAGGCTTGGCACTAGGTGTAGGATGTGTAGGTACTGTAATAGCAACATTTCCATCCTATCTATCGTAATTTCACCACTCTGAATGTTGCTAATGTTTTCGTTAATATTCACAAATTCAGCTCATACAAAATTTACACAGTTCTCTTGCATATCAACTTTTTTGTTGTGTTAGTGCCGCTCTGATATTAGCGCTGGGTGTGGCCCTCTTGAATACATTTCTTGCATTTCAGTGGTCGTCTTTGGCTCATTGCAATTACGAGACGCGTGCCCGTACTTATCGCAATTATAGCACAGTATTTCCCCACTGCCGTTTCTCAAAGGTGGTCTAGTGTCTCCAGCCCGTCTGAAATAGTTTGGTGCGCTTGGTGCACATTTTTATTTGCTAACGGTCTGTGATGCTACATATTAAACATAATAACAAAACTTCTAAAGATCAACGATGACTTTCTACGTATAGTTAGCTAAAATCCGCACTTTTGATGTTCTGTGATTGCATAGTCCTGTAAAAAACACGGAAAATAGTTAAGTTGCATCCACAAAAACATGGTGGTTGTCTGTATGGGGAATGCACTTAAGAGCGACGAACTCTACAAAACCAATGTTTTGTTTTTGGGCATCTTTTGAGGGCTACACAATGCAAATGAAACCATTCTAAAGAATGGTCACAGGAGATTGCATTATCGATGCAATCTCTATTGCACCTTTTGCATATCCATTTGCAGATTTTTTTTGGCAGTTTTTAGTTTCTCTACAGCTTTTCTCGCAAAAGGCGTCCGCATCCGCCTCCAGACGGATCTGGAAGACGGGCACCGTGAGATCGGGCAGGTTGTTGGCGGTGTCGCCCGGCTGCAGGTGTTCGACAATCTTGGGCTAGGGTTGGCGCTGATTGTGATGAGATAGTCGGGCATGCCGTTCTTACGCATTGTCGCCATTGCGTCTTGGCAGTTTTGGACAAACCAGCGAGGCGAGTTGCGTGTTTAGCCGGCATGACTGTGATCTTGCCGACGTCCTTGCCCTCGTGCTCGGCTAGGCAATCGACCACCTCGTGCGTTTGGAAACCTTCATCCAAAAAGGTTATGTGGCTAATCAGCACGTGATAGATGTACTCTTTGACATAAAGAAAGCATGACACAACGTGACTCTATGCCATATTACAACAACTTCATGAGTGGGATTTTAAAGGTCACTTGCCCAGGTTCATACAGAACTTTATTCACAATAGAACATTTAAAGTACGGATAAATAACATATTATCAGACATGAACTGCAAACGGAGAAAAATACGCCAGCGAGAACTGAGTATCCCGAACACATTTTCTATGGTTCTCCTAGCACGAGAAAGCCGAAAGTTAAATATTCTTTTAGACTCATCAAGATGCCTACCAGGATAAGGACGCATAATGTTCCGACGGATGGGAAAGGCTTCGTCGGCAACAACGTCTGTATTTGAAAGGTTGGCGTCGTCTGGCACATCTTATTCTTCATTGACGATTGATCTCCCGAAGGCAAACGCTCGGAATATCGCTAGGTCTCCTTGCGAACCATAGCCCCATAGTAAATCAACAATAGGCGTCACAAGCCGCCATCAGAATTATGTAATACGACTTCTTATAATTAAAGAACCTAGTACCTCCCTGTCCGGGGCAAAGGATGGTGACATATTTACCATTGATTGCCCCCAAACAGTTCGGCATATTCCATTTGTCGTAAAAGTCTCTTTATTGTTTGAAATTTCTCCTCATAAGGTCCGGGCATGTAATCATTGTGGAGTACCGTTCACATGGCATTGCATTTATCTCGTATTATGCAGGTGATCGTGCTCTTACCTAGACAATACTCCCATATTATATTTTGCATGGAGGTGCCTCGTGAAAGATACCTTTAAACAATTAAATTACATTCACATACACAATAGACCGGGACAACTAAAGTGTAAGGGGGAAAAGGTACTTCAGGAACTAGCACGAGGTCTGGGATCCAAATAAAACATGTCCTACGGAAAACTGGCCTGTCACACACACACATTGCACTTCGTAATCTTATCTTTTTTATAACTTTTTTTAATGAAGACGAATTATTTCTTTAACTCGTCATTCATCTTACTAGGCCTACACTTTCTGCAAAGTAGGGCCTTGTTATGTCTTTTGGTTTATTTGGAT
>JAMZAV010004375.1:0-90016 GCA_024449915.1 Sweltsa coloradensis
ACCAGGAAATAGTCCAATAGAGTAATCTGTAAAAGACAAGAAAACACTTGGATTTGAGTTGGCCATAAGATGCAAATGATAAAAATCGTAATGATTATAGGGCTGTGTGAAAAGATCATTTTAATCAAGTAAAGTTTTGCATTCAGTAAAATGTTCATCAGAGATTGCAAGTTTGATTCAAGTTTGAAGTGAGTTTATATTCCAAATGAAAGTTTATTCTCAATTTCAATCTAAAAGTTTACTGGTAAGTCCTACACCTACCGGGATATAGGCATGCGCAAGCCCCCCCCCCCCCCTAAGGCAAAATATTTTTGGTTATGTAGTAGGTCTACGACTAAATAGCCTTGGTTTTGGAGGGCGTGCCACAAGCAAAAATTTGTCCAGTTTTTGGTTTTTGTATAGGACTATTTCTCAATTTTTGTAGGCCTAATTAATCTGGAAACACTACCGTAGGTGTATGTATTTGTTAATTTGAAATACAATCTAGAAATACAACATCTATTAGGGGTTTGCGGTTCTAGGTTTTGGTTCGGGTTCGTAAAGTAAGGCCTACCTGATCTTCGGTTCCGGATAGTTTGTTCAAAAAAGAAATTAATAAAAGAAATTTATAAAACAGCAACCTGAGTCTAGGCCTACTCAATATCATTTTCCATCTCAGAAGCGCGATCACTTAAAATAAAGTTATGCAGTTATGCTCACTCATTTTATCAGAAAAATCAACATGGACGAAAAATAAAATATACCTACCTAAATGCCACGATCGCAAGACTTGAACGGAAGTCGTAATAATTTGAAAACACAACTCGTAGAGATTCGATTAAAATACGAATGTTCACGGCAGTCATAACGACTTGTAGTTAACATTGTATTTCAATTGCGCTGCACCTGCATTACAATATAACGATGCATTTTAGGCATACTAATTGCTTCTAATAATACCGAAAGTGGGAAACTAAAAGCTCCTAGCCCAATTATATTACCTATAAAATAGTGTAATTTTAGTGTGGACAAAAACATAACATCGCGTCAGTCTCAAGCTCAAAGTCGTGTGACGTGTTTTATATCGATAGTCCAACACTGGTTATCAAACTCGGGAGAAACTATCAACATTGCGGTGTCGACACAAGCAATACCTCCTAGAACTATGCGCAGACTGTAGTGCGCACGAGTGTGGAACTAGCAGCGAGTGTAGAGGCTTCCGTCGGCCGGAAACCTTGAGGCAGCGCGTGTTCTACCGGCAAGAAGTCGTGACTTACGCGCGCGATTCAAATGACCTGGAACCGAACCGAAGCAAATTGTCGCCCTTCGGTTTCCGCACACCCCTAAAATCTGTACCCAGATCGGGATCGATTTCCCGTGCGCTGCTCCTGGTGGCTATACTACCACAGAAAAATTACACAGCAGTTTTCATTACTCGAGTTGAGCTAAATTTGTAGCCTTTCTTCAATTTTAAAGCTCTTTGTAGGCCCGTAATAAGTGTTTAGAGCCAATTAAAGTCTTCCTTTCAAATTTGTCAACAAAAACTTGAATCAGTTAAGTGACTGAGTGGCCCAAGTGTGTAGGCTCAATTTATTAATTTGAATGTGCATAGATTGCATAGATGTGTCAACCAGAAATAATCACTACGATTATCAGGTGAGACTATTAGCGGTGATGTGTGGGAAGGGTATGATGCCATATTGTGCCCGTGTAAAAATATCCATCAATATTAATCGATCGATATGCACATGCACCATTATAGAAATTCAAATTCACATTGAATGGTAGGCTTAACTGCACGTCCTAGAGGAAATATTTTATGGCTTACCAACTATAGCAGCCACCTTCGCAGCATCAAGTTTGGACTTGCGCTCCACCAAAGGCCCTGAAGTGTTGCACTTAGTGCCAGTCAGGGATGAAGTCCTCAGCGTGGCAGGATCAAAAACGACTGACAAAATATCGCATACCAACAGGGTTGGCTTTTTGTTGTTGCACTTAAACAGCTTGTACTGTGGGACAATGTCTGTCAGGCAAATCTTCTCCAGTTGACTCTGAAAAGGGCAAATAAAAAATAAATTAAATACCTTCAATTGACATTAGACATTGCTACTATATCCCATGGACTTCAAATTTATAAATTTTCCCATTGAACCATTTTAAGTAGGATTTTGAAAGTAAGTCTTTGCATTTATATTATGGTTGCCGTTCGATACAAATCGATAATCGGACCAGTTAAATCGATAATTTGCAGCATTGGGTTGCAAAAATTACCCGGATCTTAAAATCGCTCTGGGTAATTTCTAGAACCGGGTACCCAAGTTACCCAGGTACCCGATGTCATCCGTACTTTTAACACACACGTTCTCATGAACGTGAACATGTCGACGGTCTCGGGTGATTTTCAGAAGAAACTGATGTTGCCGGAATGCAAAAATATCTCCGCCTGTCACATATCGGCCGATTACAATGAATAGTGGTGCACGCGAAGCGTGACGGTGAGGTCATACTATTTATAACTCCATGGTGAGGTCACTCACTCGAGTTCGACACAGACAATATACGAGCGCTTATTAATGACTTACTGCCGCCGCTGCGCGCTGACGGTTGAAAGCCTGACTGGCGGGCGGCGGCAGCGTTAATTGAGCGGAATTTGAGACGAAAAACAGTCAAACGAGTACCCGACGACTTATTTCTTTACCCGGGCTATTATCACAGACCTAAACATGCACATCACATAGTCTAGTACTGGTGCTGGCAACTGATACATCCTGAATACCGGTATGAACATATTCACCGTGCTTGCGATCTATGTGAGGCCTGAATATTAAGCCTATACTAAGTCTTGTAGGCAAAGAATTAATAGTGAAGGGCGTATAAAGCCGCTGAAATAAAGCTTAACCCATTACAACCAAAATTCATTGTAAAATAAAAACTATTTTCACCTACACAATATAGGCCTAGCAACAATGCACTTAAAATTATTGGACATAATTTTGTTCTTTTTATAATATTGCAAGTAACAGTTTGATGTTGACTGCCAAAATTATAAAAACAGTTATGTTCAATAGGTAGGTAATCATAATTAATATTGAAACAGAAAGCATGTCTCCTAGTGTTGAATCAACAACGATCATTAATAAGGGCCTACATTCTAACAACAAATTATAGACAGAAATCACAGAATGCTACAAAAGATGATTTTTACCTTGTCCACGGTGATGTCAGGAGTCACCGTTGTATTGGAAGAGGGAGCATGTGTGGGGGTGCTGGCGGAAAGTATAGGGGAAATGGAGGGTGGCGAGGAGGATTTCCGGGACATTGGGTCGTAGGAGGAAGGGGTCGTTAATGATCTGCAAGTAGCGTAGGAGGTGGAAGGAATTGGGGAAGTTAAAGGAATAGCCCGCTTTGCTGCAGTCTTCTTGGTAGTGTTGTACCGTTGATTTTGTCTGCTTAATTTTTCTGTCGCTTCGTCGCAAGCTTCCAGGAGCTTTGGCAAACCTGTTGAAAATGTTAAAAAATAGTAAAAGGATATGTTCTTCTAATGTTGTACATACATAGCAATATTCAAAGGAAATAACAAGTGTGAACAATTGTCTATATAGGATGTGTCTTTAAAAAAATTGAATGTCCGGTACTAAATCAGACCCCCCCCCCCCCCACCCCCACCCAAGGCATAGGCCTATAATGAAGTACTAACAACGGGAAAATTTGCGGAGTCAATAACTTATTATGGTAGGCCTATAAAAATATTATTTAAGGTTTAATAGTTCATGGTATCTATAACAGTTTGAAGAGAAATTGTACTAGTACAAAACATAATATACCGGTATGTCTACCGTACCTTAATGATGTGACCTAGATTATGAATAAAATGATCAAATGTATGCCTTATTAACAAATAGTATGTACACCTACTATGCATAATGCATGCCAAACACACAACAGAAACTTAAAATGGGGCCTTACAATGTATAATGTGAATCATTACCTTTAACAAGGCCCAGCATGGCCCTGCTGTTCCGCAGCTCCTTGCGCAGGTGCTTTACTTCTATTTCTAGCATCTCCACTTTGGTGACAAGTTGAGATTTAGACTTCTTAGAGTGGTGATCCACCGATTCACCGTCGCTATCAAATAAGCTGCGTTTTCTTGACGGGAATGAGTCTTCCATATCTTCACTTCCTATATCATCTTCCCCCTTTTCTCTTTGTTCTTCTTCCTCCTTTTCTCGTTCTTCATCCCCCTTTTTGCTTTGTACTTCCTCCCCCTTTTCTCTTTGTTCTTCATCCATTTTTCTTAGTTCTTCTTCACTCTCTCTTTGATCTTCTTCCACTCTTTTCTGTTCTTTTCCTACTTCTGCTTCTTTTCCGTTTCCCTCCGCTAGGTTTTCTCCTCCTTTTGCATTTTCTTCTTCTACTACTTCCACTTCTTTATTTTCTTTATCTTCTTTTTTGTCTACTTTTCCTTCTTGCGCTTCCTTTTCATTTCCTTGATCGTTTGAAAATGATCCCTGTTTTCCCCCCACGGCCAAGGATCTTGCGTTTTTTATTTCTTTTAAAGTATTAGCGAACTGCGTTTTCTTTGCCTGCCTCCCCTTGGAACGTTTAACCTTTTAAAACATACACAATCAATCAATCATTAATTATGTAGATTGTAGAGTATGCAATAGAATGCTAAATTCAGGGCTTGAGAACTATTTTTAACTAGCTTGTCCATCTGGGCAAGTGAAAAAAAAGTTAAGTTGCCCTACAGACAAGTCAAAGTTGACAATACTTTACTTTACAATATTTGTTTTGTGTTATGGAATTTTTATGCCAATGCTACTGCTGTTATAATTTTAATATTTTTATGCTACAAACTAATATTGGGTGCGTGTATACCTTCTTAGTAGTTGCCACGGGGAAAATTTGTCATATAATTTTCAAGTCCTGAAATTGCTAGGCCACTTATGTTGGGGAAGTTTACGGGTGAGGAAGTAAAAGATTAGGCCTACAGAGTTTGATACCTTCTAACAAAAACATGTAAGACAACCGTCTGAAAGGGAGAGATGCACAATGATAAAATACAAATTATTGATAGGCCTAGTCAAAATGATGGAGAATGATAATAATAATAATAATATTGAATGATAATGAAAAGTATGATAAGTAGAATTAATACTGTATCACTTTTAGCAGCCAACATGAGTAAGCCTAGGCCTAGACGTACTGAATGTCAAAAAAACAGATCAAAGTGTAATGGCCAGATTATAACTACTTCCACAATTGAAAACTGTTTATGAATGTACCGTAGTATCATTAGAGCTAGGTACTGGTACTTGAAAAGAATGCTTGAAACTTATGCAAATGCCAAATAGCATTTATAATATGCTATAAAAAAAGATTATAGTTGTACCGCATGCAAATTTAAGACCTAGATGTGCCTCACCATTGCCTTCGGTTTAGTAGTTTTGGCTGGGTCCCCTTGAGCATCTTCACATTTTCGGCTGAAGCCTCTGCCTTTTGAAGGTGCAGTCAAGCTCCCATATTTATGTTTGTTCAAAACTGCCAAACGCATCTCCTCAAAACCTAAAAAAAAAATAGTACCGGCGTAGGAAATTATATCCACGAATTACGGATGAGAATATTAAATATATTTTAAAGATAAAACAAGAGATGAGAAAATAGGGACATTATTAAACTAGGCCTATAGGCCTACCCAATGGCTTAAACTTAAACCATTGGTGTCGGTAAGGAAAATTATTAGTTAATTATTTTGGCCGTAGACGGATATAGGCCTACGAAAAATGTAGGCCTAAGCTTTGTTCTTTAACCGTAGCTTCGGAGTCGTTTAGAAAAGTGAAGTAAGTCTAGGTAGAGTAGTATTATTTCTCGATTTGGTTAGTCGGGAAACACTCCCGTAGGTGTAATTGTTATTATTTACTACAATTCAGAAATCAAGAAATAAACCCTCTCTCATACCTGCGTAAAGGTAATGACATTATAATTAATGTTTGGTGGTCAGTTCAAAGACAGCAGATATTCGTTTCAGTACTGTTCCATCTATTCAGATGTATAATGCAACTACAATTCAGAGCTTAAAATGTACCCGTCCTGATGGTCTTGTGGTTAAGACGCCTGTCTGGAATGCGGGAGATCCATGGTTCGATTCCCGGTTGGGGCGGACTTTTTTAATTTCTGAATTGTAGTAAATAATAGAGTAGTATTGGTAGGGTTGAACTGGAGCCTCGAGTAGGCCTACTAACCGTAGTAGTGAAGCCTATAGTTTTCATGTTGATGAGCGAATTTGAGCAAATATGTTCCCCACTAAAAAAAAAACATCTTTCTGGCATGAACAATCTGATTGACAACCGCACAAGTATTTTTACCAGAGGTTTAGTGATAGGCCTACTGTTACGGGTGTATACGCCATAAAAGTACTGTTCGGGTTAATATCATGCACACTGATTTTGACTGTGATACGATACGAGTAATATACGTACCTATGGTCACAACAAGCATCAAGTGAATGGCAGGTCTTTTTCAGTTGAATTTCCCCTAAAAAATCTCTATAAATAGGCCTATACATAAAATCAAATATTTTCTGGGGCAAGCTCACGGACCCCATTTCCATGTGCCCTCTCCGCCAATCATACGTTAAGTGGCAAATAAGGCTCTCTTATTTTCCCGAAAACTATACAGTTTTCAATCTGGAAAAGTCATGAAATTCACACCCTGCAGCAGTGCGATCATGTAACTAGCTTACGATAATAGGGTATAGTACTGTATTTACCGAATCGCAAGCCTACCTTCTTGTGACACTTTGCAGTTCAAAATGGCACCTCAGCTTCGAATGAGTATCTATGGTAGGCTAAACTTTTTTGTCAGATGGAATTTTAATCGGGTGTCGGCTTGCATTCGGTGTCCGAGCTTGCAATCGAGTAAATATGGAATCCGGAGAAAAAAGGTCCGATGGAGCGCTAGTGAGCAATCAGCTGTTTAGCAAGATGGCCGGGTAAAAGGGGATAGCTGCCGTCCACACGCTTGGCTAACATTGCATGGACCCAATCTTGAAACCTACTTTTTCTGTTGAAAACGTCCAGTTACATAATAGAAAATGATTCAGAACTATAGGTTGATACCTTGTGGTATAGTTAAAGTTTAAACATAATGAAAATCTGTAAAGAATAAGTGATTTTATATAGGGTACGTTCTTCTCACGTACTGCATTTCAAATTACTAGCGCCTATGATTTGTTTGCCCTAAAACAAAGAGCATCAATTACTAATCCCAGAGTATAAAATATCCTTGTAGTATAATATGCTAAAGCAAGCGTGGACTAGTAATTTGACAAAATGTTAATGGCCTAGAGCTGTGATAAACTGAGAGAACAGCGCGGAAAATTGACGGCCGCCTAGCTTGGCCTAGGGCCTAGGCCTACTGCTTGCCAGTTTCAACCATCCCTAGGTGTCAAATGACTCGGCTAGAAGAAAACTAATAATTTTTGTTACTAAAATATAAATTTAGAAAATAATTAACCAGTCTGTATCCCAAAACTATCAATTTATTTCAATAAATTGGATAGGCTCCGTCAGCTGTGTTGTCTAGGCGTCTCGCATTTACAGCCAAGTCGCCTAGCCTAGGGCCTAGCAGACGTGCAAAACTCTGGCTTAAATAATAATATTCTGGCCAGACTTAATTTCGTATGTAGGCCATCACACCCTTTCGAGCTTCTTATATTATTATTTAATGAAGAGCCTACACGAAATAATAAACATGTAGGCCCTAGGCCTACTAATTGACACCGCACCAAAGCAAATCTAGGCCTAAAAATCTCGCGTGAACGGAGCTGACAAAGGCATTTAAATGTGCAAAACGAAGGGCGATATGAGGTTGAATCCATTTTTCAAACATCTGGTGTAATCTGCTTACATATAAACACAGACATTAATCGGTAGTGTAATCGGCTAGATAAAATAATGTCTCAAATATATGCTTCATTCAAGAACCTGTCAACATTCACTGCCGAGACCCAAAAGTCAAGTTTAGATAATACCTTTCAGGTAGTTTTGTATGAGTAAATGGTTGAAAAGGATGGAAATCTATTTGGTTACTGTATTTTATTGCTTTCTAAATTGCAATTTTGGTGAATTAAATATACAATCATAATATTTCTTAGTATTTTCGTAGACTGACGCGATTCACCATGCGTTTTCCTATCAGGTGGGCGTACCTATCCCCGATTCTCTAGTTCCTCACTCGCGCGCCAGAGAGCCATACTGTTCCTTGTTTCCTCGGATGCTTGTTCATCCAATATTGATTCTAGAGAGAAGATATTCCTTTATTTATTATTATTATGTAGGCCTATAGGCCTAGTTGTTGTAATATTACTATTTCTAACTTTGCTTTACTAGGCCTAGGCCCATGTTCTGGTTTGTTTTAACTAGCCCCTATATATATGCCTAGGCTTAAGTTTCTCCAATAATTGAACCATGACAAATCGAATGTTCTAAATAGGGCTACGGTAATTGAGAAGAATCACTCGGCGATAGCGGAATATATGCTTCGGTTGTGCTTTGGTGCGTTTTGTTGTTGGGGCCCAGAGGCAGAGCCGCGGTGGGGATAACGTCCCCCCCCCCCCCTTAAATTGTGCAGCGAATTTCATTTTGGAATCCGTGTAGTTGGTTGCACGGATGTGCGTTCGAAGATCTGAGTGTGGAGGTGATGGTGGTTGTTTATTAAACGTGTTGTTTGTGTCTGTTGCTTTGTGTTTTATTTTATGAACACTAGTGTGCACCCGTTATAATTTTTTTTACAATTACCGCATAAAGGTTTTTGTAGCGTTTTTCAACGAAAAAATGGTTAAAAACATCGCTGAGTAACCCTTCACTTTTACTTTAAATACTATAGCCTACTAGGCCTAATGTATTGTTCACAATTTTAAAGATGCTGATAAAAACGAAATGAAATGAGAACGGGAAGATGGTAACGTTAGGGATGCCGTAGGCCTACACAAAAAATAAAATAAAAGCATTTAGTTTTAACAATCATCACTCATCAGGTATAAAGTTAAAACTGTCCACATGTATACAGACCACATTTTCAAATCATTGTATCAAATCAAACCACAAAATTAACATTGCTTGAACACCTCACTGTAGGCCTACATAAAAATTAAAAACATTAGCCTATGTCGTAGGCCTACATTTTGTACCATGCAAAAATAAACTTACGATGTCGGCCTAGCCTAATTATTTTTCAATTGTCCAACTATGTCTCCAACTAGCAATCACTTTCAAATTTTCTGTAAAATTGGCTCCTAAAGGTGCGATTCCAATGAGACGGCTGATACGACTATAGCCGCGCGGCTGTAGCTGCGCGATCTGAGTCGCGCAATCAGAGCAGCTTGTTCAAATTCCAATCCCGCGACTTTTGTTTCAGCCGCCACGTGATTAGCATAGAGGAAACACTCTTGGTAGCGTATTTTTTTCTCGAAGAAGAGGAAGAATTGTTACTAAATATGCTAAATCAATTAAAAAGAAGTGACCATAAACTAATGTACTTGGCACGGGACAAAGAGGGATTTCAAAGTATTCTAATACAGAGACATCTTTTGGACGAAGCATCAGTGTTTAGGAAGTTTTTCCGCTTGAATATTGACCAGTTCAATTACGTTTTGTCACTCAGCTTCACGAAAACAACAATAGTTCTATTAATTAATATAGGAAAACACATCCGATCGCGTGGCGGCTGCGGCTAGACTGCTATAGGAGGCAGTCGAGTCGTCCGGCTCACAAGAGTCGCGTCACTGGAACGGGTTCCATTCATTTCACTATAAAGGAGTGTGACTCATGTAGTGTTTACAGCTGCGCGGCTATAGTCGTATCAGCCATCGCATTCAAATTGCACCTTAAGACAAAAAAGGTTACCGACCCCTGCAATAGGCTGTGAAGAAAGTATAGGCCTACGGTATCAAATAAAATATTAAGCTCTTGCCCCAACTAGACGGCCTAAGTGGATGGTCCAGAATACGGATACCGATACCCGGGCTAGGCCCTACCTGCGGGTGGTAAATGTTTGGTAATAGGCCTGCCTACCTTGTGGTAAAAACTAAAAATACATTTTTTTGTGTATGATGGCTAACGATGTATGTATGTGTATGCACTGAACTTTCCATAGACTGCCACAGCCCTAGGCCTAGCCTAGCCCTAGCAGGCTCTCTTTCACGTTTGCCTACCTAGGCCTAGCTAGGCGGCTTGCACAGAATTTTACATTCCATAGACGGGCCCTAGGATTTAAGGGCCTAGCCCTAGGTCTACAGGATTATAGGCCCTAGGCAAACGTAAAAGAGAGCCTTCTAATCGGCTTAGGTAGGTAATACTAGGCCCTAGGCCAACCCGAAATCGAGCGTGGCTTCTAGGTAGGGCAATTATAGGCCCCTAGGCCTAGCCTAGCCTAGCCTATAGGCCTAGGCCCAGGTAGGCTGTAGTGAAGTCCACAAGGTTCAATTCAATGTTCGGATCTAGGCTGAAAAGTTATTTTATTTAGGTAGAGTGTGAGTACTTACTTCCCAAAGCAATTACTCGTGCCGGAACAATTTCGTACACGATCCTTCGTGCAGTCATCTGCTTGGCTGATACGATGTCGCACTTTGGCCAATTCACTTTATAAATGGTATCAGATACCGTTAGCGGGCTATCTCCTCGGTTAATAATAAACGACTGGAATCCATTACAAAAGGAATTATCTTCCTCGGGAAATTCGAAAATGCAGCACTTAGTATCGTCGAAATCCATATTTTCTTCTAGCGTGGCGTGGTTCTTGGCGCAACAAATGGCTTGGCGAGTCGAAGTCGAAGCAGGAAACGGAAAAAGAGTCGACGTCGAGTCGCTGATCTAGTGTACACACTCGGTAGTTTGTGTAGAACTTTACACTAGCCTTTGGGGCTAATGTATGCTAGAGAATATTGCACTGAAGAAAACAAACGAGCTGGTGTAAATTTGTTCAAAGTTGTGTAAGCCAAGGAACGAAAGTACCGCTCATTCAAACAGTTTAATATTTACAAAGTAAAAATAGTAAAATAAATCTGATGAGCCCCAATGAGTTTAAAAATTAAATACAAAGAACAACTCAAAAAGACACAAAATACCAAATAATCAAAAGCCCTGATAAAGATATAATAATGCGTATTCCAATTCATGTAAAGTGGTCCTCAAATGGAAAGTAAAATGTGACTGATGGTGACAGTCCTAGATCTCGCACTGGCGGAGGATCGTTAACTCTAGTTCTGCCAAGAGCGATTTAGACGAGCTCCGCAGTGGCGAATTAGGACCTTGGATGGTGATAGGCATGGTGATAGGTATGCAGAAGAGTGAGTTTGTGATGAAAATAAAGAGCAAGTTTCGATTTTAAAACAAAAACTGTTGATTGATGATCATGGTAGGCCTATAGGCCGATGCCTAAATAGTTCAAAACTGATTAAGCTGTGAATTTATTTTCCACTTTTTTTTTTAAATTGTAATACAGGGGTGGGACATGAATATCATAATAGAAAATATATGTTTTGAAGCAAAATAATAGGTGTGTTGTTACAAACTAACACCAATTTCGATTTTAGAATATTTTCTTATTTTTGCTACATTTTGGTAATTATTACCAAAGCCCGAATCCCGATTGTTTAATTTAAAATACATATTGGCAACGATTCAAAGAAACTGTAAAAATAATAATATAACAAACCAAAGGTATTGCCTGATTATATAAGAGTAGCAAAAATAATTTAACAAGTAATGAACTTTGACAGTAGGTCTAGGGCCTATTCGTAATTGTCCAGATAAATATATTTTTCAGTTTTCGTTTATGACAATTTCACACATTGATTGTTTCGTGGTTAGCTCGAAATGTGTACTCCAAGACGCTCCGTCTCCAGCCATGTTCTTAAGGCACAGTGCGACCTTATAACCAGCGAGCGTGCAAACGAATCTCGACCGCTTTGACTTCCCACAGCAGCTGTGACTAATCATTTTCATAGGGCTAAACCTATGTGCACTATGTAATTTTACATAATATTAAATTTAAAAAATTCAATTTTAAGTGTTCTATTAATCTAATTTTATTATTTAATATGTAATTTATTTAATTAATTTTATAAATATTTCCCAAATACCCTAGTATTAAAATAATCTTGTACGGAATATTAGATGAGTCATTGCAGTGTTAAATGTATGTAACTGTACTGGAAATAAAGATTCTATACATACATACAAATGGTTAAACCTAAAAAAAAAACGTGGAAAAATAATAGTGAACTGAACATTGTACAGCTAATATTATGGCTTCTCCCAGGAGAGAATGTGGAATAATTAAATTCTAGACGTCTAGCCCATTCACAATTAGGTCCTAAGCATTATAGAAAAGATAGTTAGACGAAAAGAAAAGCAATATTACGTGAGCACTGAGCAGTGAGTTAATCAATACATGGTACACATTTGGCATCGTCATGTAACAAGCGTATTCCCCTTATAAAATAGACGTACATTGTACGTACCTACATTGCACATTATACATCGCAAAATCGCACGTATGAAAATGTTTAGTCACAGCTGCTGTGGGAAGTCAAAGCGGTCGAGATTCGTTTGCACGCTCGCTGGTTATAAGGTCGCACTGTTCCTTAAGAACATGGCTGGAGACGGAGCGTCTTGGAGTACACATTTCGAGCTATAACCACGAAACAATCAATGTGTGAAATTGTCATAAACGAAAACTGAAAAATATATTTTTCTGGACAACTAAGAATAGGCCTACTGGCAAAGTCCATTACTTAGGCCTACCTTTGGTTTGTTATATTATTATTTTACTCTGTTATACTTCTTTGGTTATAGAGAGAATCGTTGCACAATATGTATTTGTAAAATGTCATAAAACCCGATGAAGGCGACTGAATAGTCGTCGAAATATTGTTACAAAGTTTTTTCTTTATTTACAAGTGCAGTGTATAGTCTAAATATTTCATTACTTTATTAAGTATGTATTTTAAATTAAACAATCGGGATTCGTTATGGTAGTTATCAAAATGAAGCATAAAAAATATTCTAAAATCGAAATTGGTGTTATAGATACATATTCTGTAACAACTCAAAAATATTTTGCTTCTAAACATATATTTTCTTTTTCGATTTGGTTATTCGGGAAACACTCCTGTTGGTGTAATTGTTATTATTTACTACAATTCAGAAATTAAAAAAGTCTGTCCCAACAATATATTTTCTATTATGATATTCATGTCCCTTTGCAATGCCCCTGTCTAAAAAAAAAAACACAATTGGAAACTAAATTCACAGCTTTAATCAGTTTTGAACTATTTAGGCCTACACCATCAATCAACCGTTTTCGTCTCAAAATAATAAAAACGAAACTGGCTCTTTATTTTCGTCACACTTCTGCATAATATTACCATCAAGTCAACATTTTTACTTTTCTCATTTGAGGACATTTTTCACATTGAAATTGGAGAGGGAGGGCCTACGCATATTCTTTATTTGGTAGATTGCGTCTTTTTGAGTTGTTCTTTCATTGTATTAAACTCATTGAGGCTAGGCCAAGGGGTCTACATTAGATTTTAGTTTTACTATTTTTACTTTGTAAATAAACTGTTTTAAATGAGCGCCTCGCGATGAATTCACTCAAGCTGTAAACTATACTAATAGCCACAAAGAAAGAATGTTATTTTGTACTTCTTATCGTGCTTACATCGTTGCCTGTTTTTAATTCAAAATTAGCTTCTTGGCTCCGATTAAAGGACAATTTAACGAATTATTGAAATGACAGGACGTCAACGATGACCAGGAATATCTTTCTGGAATCTCTTGTGACCTTCGTAGTTCGTTGTTTGGCGCCTTGTTAGCGTGTTAGCATCGGACGTCTTTATCCAATCTCAATTTCTCAATAAGTGTATAATTGGCTAGGCCCTTCTATAATACTAGGCGGAGGCCTTCTTTGATATTGAGTTGAATTGAATGTGACATAATGAGGCGTCGTTATAAGAGATACTTGGAAGACGACGATGTGGAAATGCCGCAGTCAACCAGATATTTACGAGCAGCAGTCCCTCAAATTCAAAACTATGAAGCTCAAAACCCTCAGAACCATGCTCCTAACAACGTGGCAGACATGGTAAGTTGAGTTTGACTTTTGTAACACACATTTTATTGGCCTGTTAAAGCGGAAATCATAAGGAATCGCTTGGCGTAGGCCTACAATAATATGTTAGCAGGTGTTGGATCCGTGTAGGGTTAGGGTTGGCCTGCCTGCCCTAGGTAGGCCTAGCCTCGGGCTGTCGGACCATAGGGCTAGATATTCTACAATAGGGGTTCAATTACTACGTTTACATGTAGGTTTGAAAACGATTTCAAAACGTTTTGAGTTTTCAAAACGTTTTGAGTTTTCAAAACGTTTTGAGTTTTCAAAACTGCATGTAAACGCTTTAAATCTGGGTTTGGATCGGTTCAAGTCAATCCTGTTTGCTAGGCTAGCCTACTAGAGGTGACTTGAAAACTAGTTTTGAAAACTGTCATGTAGGCCTAGGCCTATACACCTGGCTGCAACCAAAACGCTCGTTGCGATGCAATTTGAGGTAATGTTTGCTAAAAGCAAGTTAAGAACATGATCTTGGTAGTCTTAATTATGTTCTAACGGCAAATGTTTTTGGTCATCTAATGAAGTTATACTTAGCCTATGTTATACGCAATAAAATTATATTTTTTTTTCTTTAGAAAACAGTGGAATTTGTTTAATACATTGTGCTGTCTACCGGGAAATAAGTGAACTAAATAATAGTTTGAGATCGTTTTCAGATCTGTATCATGTAAACGCATCATCGTTTTAACTTGACTCAAGTCAAAACTTTTTCAAAACTGCATGTAAACGTAGTAAATATCTATGGGTCGGACGGCCAAGCAACCACAAGCTGTACGCCCGCCGAGCTCGTGGACGGCCAGTGAAACGGGAACTTTTTCGGTTGGGACGGGACAGTTTTTAAACACCTTGTTAACACTGCTATATTGCCTTGTTACTACGTATGTTAAAGGTGTAGGCCTACTTTCGTTAGGTTAGTCAAACTTTCCGCCTAGTTGTAGTAGGCCTACGCCGCGCTAGTTCTAGGATATAATCGATAAGAGTGCACCCGAAATCATTTCCGTTTGCCAATCTGTCGGACGTATAGTTATGGGCTCCTTGGCCGTCCGCCGTCGGGCGTATTGCACAAACTCAGCTGTAGGGGAGTGTAGGCCCGACATCCCGTCGGATGTATAGACGTGGCCACCTAGCCTAGGCCTAGTCCGGAACTTCTTCGTTTGGAGGGGGGGGGTCCAATGTAGAATTGGTAATTATGCCGTATAGCGCCTCACGCAAAATACACTATTTTCAACACTGATATTCCACGAAGAGCTTAGGTAGGCCTACGCGGGAAAGGGGGGGGGGGGCGAAGCGCGTAAGTCTTGCTTTATTATTAAAACATACGTGTTTCGCCCCCCCCCCCCCCTCCAGCGTACCTAAGCTTTTCCACGTATATTTTGCGTGAGGCGCTATACGGCATTTTTACCATAGAATCAACCAAAAAGGACCAGGTACCTAGGCTATGGGGTGCCGTATGACCATTTTCCCACGCGTGAGAATGGCCGGATCGCTCGCAGCCCTATCTACGCTGACGGGAAAATAATACGTCTTCCCCGAAGACCATTTTCCCGCGCGTGAGAGTGGCTGGATCGCTCGCAGCGCTATCTGCGCTGACGGGAAAATAATACGGCACCCCATAGGGAACCACAAGTCTAACGCGGGAAGTGAGTTCAGTGCATTGAAAGAGAATGTCCCCATAAGAAAAGCATTCGGGCTATTTTTTTAAAAACGCTTGTATCTTTTGAACGAGAAGTATTTAAGAAATAGGCCTATGATTTACATTAGCCTACGCTAGTCACCATTCTTTTCTTGACACATTTGATGCATTTAATTTATAAAAATTGCAACAGAATTTGAATAAACGTTGTTAAAACACATGTATATTTTGCGTTTTGGAGTGATTCAATAGAAAGAGACGCACAGTAGAAAAGAGAGAGAGAACCAACGCATGCTCACGGCTGATACTAGCGAGGAGCAGCTTTGCACGTACAGCATCCAAGTGCACGGCGAGCTCGGCTGTCTGACATGTTTGTTTCTTCGATTCAACAGCCAATCACGGAGGATCGGCGCGCGACGCAGATGAAAAATGTAAACATCTTCTTGTTAAACTCAAACTCATTTAAATTCTCAACCACAACAAATTCTTCATCGTTTTAATATTCTTCTATAAGTGATAGTTGAAGAAAAGAATGGTTAATGATGTAATGTGAATGATATTTCTTAAATACTTCTCGTTCAAAAGATACAAGCGTTTTAAAATAGCCCAATGCTATTCTTATGGGGACATTCTCTTCCAATGACCCGAACACGCTTCCCGCGTTAGACTTAATCCTTGACATTCTTTTAATTCCTAGTAACTAAAAATAAGTTGAACTTTTCTAGGCAAATAATGTGTTTGAACCCAACGATGAGAGCGATGAAGATACTGACAGCTACGCTAGTGATGTAGACTCCGAGATGCGAGAAAACAACAGTAGGCCTACCAGTGAAATTGACAGTGAAAATAATTCAACTGATAATGATGAAGAAGAACCTATTGACAATAATCAAGAACAACCTAATGAGGACGATGACGAATCTGATGACGAGATCTTCATGGATGCGCAAAATTTAGTAAGTTATCATGAATTTTTCAGCCTAGGATAATGGTAATACACAAGAATAGGCATCAATTTATCTAGGGATGGGCAGTTCCAGGTTTTGGTTCTGGTTCGGTTCTGGTTCGAGATAGGTAGGCCCTAGTTTGTTTAAAAAATAAATAAAATACATTTCTAAAACAGCAACCTAGGCCCCTTCCCAATATCATCTCTTATCTCAGAAGCGCAATCACTTAAAATAAAGTTATGCTCGCTCATTTTATTGGAAAAATCAACACGTACAAAAAATAAATGCCGCGATCGCGTCTTGAACGGAAGTTGGATTAATTTGTAAACACTAAACTCGGTAGAGTGTCGATAAAAAATACGACTGTTCACGGCAGAAGTAGGGCTAAATAAGTCATAACGATTTGTATTTAACGTCGTATTTTGATTGCGCTGCACCTGCAAAACAATATTACGATAGGCATATTGATTACCTCAAATAATACCGAAAGTGAGAAACTAAAGGCTCCTGGCCCAATTATATTACAAAATAGTGTAACTTTAGTGTGGACAAAATCATAAAACATCGCGTCAGTCTCCAGGTCGTGTGACGTGTTTTATATCGACCGTCGAACACTGGTAGTCCAACTCGGGAAAAACGATCAACATAGCGATGTCGTCACAAGCAAAGCTTCCTATGCACAGTCTGTAGTGCGCACAAGTGTGGAACTAGCAATGAAGTGTCGCGGCAGCGGCGGCCGGCCGGAAATCTTGAGCCAGTGCCTTCTACTGGCGAGAAGTCTTGACTTACCTACACGCGCGATTCAAAATACCCGGAACCGAACTGAAGTCCGTTCCAAATTGTCGCTCTTCGATTTTTTTTTCTTTTTTTTCGATTTTTTACCTATTTTATTTAAATGCATGAGTATGCCTAGAACCAATTTATTTACCGATTAGGTCTACAGATGATATTTATAGGCTTTGTCAACACGAGTAGGCTACAACCTCCAGTAATATTGGAATGTTCTCGTGCGTTTCACAAAGTTTGTAAAGAGTTCGGGTGTCGTGCAAAGTGCAGTGGTTTTATATTTTTGTTTTCTTTTTAATAAGGAAACAAACTAAAACCACTGTGCTTTCTAAGTTCCAAAATAGTGCGAGATCATGTTACCAATAATTACCCAGCCTCCCTCCCAACAAACAATATGACGTAAATTATAGGCAGTTGTCATTGTTTTTTCTTGTGCCTGCATCAACATTTTTTTATGTCATCATGCGTCTCGCCGCCCAGTAGAACATGCCTCCCGTTCGTAAAATCAATTATTAAAATTGATTATCTACAGTTAGGCCTACACCCTTTTCTTACCTATTGTTAGAATTCAATGTAAGTATAGGCCCTAGGTAAGCCTAGTCATGGTATTAGATCCTGAAGGTAGAAATCAAAATAGGCTTAAGAAGTAAGAACATATGACCACTAAATTATTTATTGGCTAAATAGGGCTTCACACTAACTTCTCAAAATTTTTACATTGCATGTTAGCGTGCAATTTATTTTACATTTCGCTTCACTCGCACTCGCTACACTTTATTCAAACAAAATTTAAGCCAGCTAGTTGGGTAAAGGTTGTTAGTTTTTCTAGGGTACCTATCACACACAGCCTTAAGGGTAAAAAGGTTAACAACTCATCTTCTTCATCAATCTCTTGTCATGACAACAGTGATTCTTTCCTCCTTTTCACTTTCCCCCTAGATCTAGTCAACCAGTAGAGACATGCACCTCTTCCTCCTTCTTCATACCATCAGGCATTGTTATTGTTAAGGCATCCAAAACTCTCAGTGGTTCATTGTGAAGTTACGACTTCGCATTGGTCGGTTGTAAGGATTATCGGTGTTTGATCCGTCATGAGGATTTTGTTTTTGTTATATATAGGCCTAAGCTTTTATGATAGTCTTAAAAACAATTCCTTAGGACTAAAGTAAACAATTACAAAAGTTTAATAAGTAAATCAGTCTTATCCCATTATGACTGTTCCAAAAATAAAAGTTAATTGTGTATGGTTTGAGACAAACGTTGTGTACACCATTGACGGGCAGGTACAAAAAAATACATTTCTAAACAAATGGTGGGTTTGATTGTCTACAATGACAGTGTGATGACACAGCCCTATCAATCATAATCCAGCATTCTGAATTAGGCCTCTAAAGAATACTTGGAAACATGTAGGCGGTAGGCCTAAACTCCGCTGAGGTGCAAGACTAGGCAAAAAATAATTCCCAAGGTAGAGAAAATGCAATTTAACCCTATTCCACTTTCAAGACTAAATTGTAAGAACAAAATGGCATCTCATTAAATTATGCAGTTTTGTTAAACTTGGTAAAATAAAGCTATACCGGTAGGCCTATGACTTTTTAATATGGTGGATTTGGGCAAATGCATATATACTACCTAATTAGGTATATGTTAACCCTTTAGGTCAGTGTGGATAGGTACACTTATGTGAATGTACCACCACACTTCAAAATGTAGGCTACATAATTAAATCTGCCAGTTTTTCATACTTTTAACCGGGCTAAAAAACTGCTTTGTTTGGTTCGGAATTGGTAAAATTCTTCACACAAAATACTGCTATAGGCCTACATAGTTTGGCTTTGAAATTCAAAGAGGCTTAAATATTAGGCCTGCACTCCATTAAAATTTAAAACTATTATATTGTATTCCATAGCCACAAAGGTTATGTACTCAACTGGCATTACCAAATTAAATAAATGAAAGAATAATTTCAAACCTAAATTTCATGAGTCCAAATGCATTTCTGCATGTTAGCTAATTGTTGTTAGGCTAAGGCCTTCATAAAATGCCTAAATGTGCTTCAAAATAATATTTGAACGTTCTAACACTGTATGCCTAATCCTTGTTTATTTATTTTTTTATAGCAGGATGATGAAGAGCTGCTGTATCCAGGGGCCTTGATTACTCGCACACAAAGTTCTGCGCTTATCCTGTCATATGCCATTCACCATCACATCACAGAAGTCGGGATAACGGATCTTTTGCATCTCATAAATGCACACACACCGACTATCATTCATTATTCTAAATATTATTTCTTTCAAGAGTTAAAGCAAGATAAAGTGCAACATCACTTTTATTGTGAAGAATGCAGCCATCTTATAACATTTCCTGATGGAACTGTTTCTCATTGTACCAATGAGATGTGTAATTTGTTTGAGCAAGATCAACAGATGACTGAGCTCAAACAAAAAAAATGCTTTTTTCTGCATATGCCTCTTACTGTCCAAATAGCAAATCTACTCAACAATCCAGATATCTTTTCGCAGTTGAGCAAGGAACGGGCTAGCAGTGGTGTCACGTCGGGAAATCTTTATAAAGAAAATGTTGAAAATGGTACGATTAAACCACTGGATATTACTATCCAGTGGAATACCGACGGTGCATCGGTGGCAAAATCAGCTAAAAGCAGTATATGGCCAATTCAGGTAGCTATCAATGAGCTACCTTACCGTGTTCGGAGGGACAATATCATTCTAACTGGATTGTGGCATGGGTCTAAGCCACACATGGACACATTTCTCCGACCGTTCATCGACGAACTTCGAGACCTTCACGTTAATGGTGTTGTCCTTGATGACGGAAGAGTTGTAAATGTCCATTGTGTGATTGGATCCGTGGATTCTGTCGCGCGGCCAATGCTCCAGAACATCAAGCAATATAATGGAGTGCATGGCTGTTCATACTGTTTGCATCCTGGCGAACAGGTTCATCGGGGAAACGGAACAGCACGTGTGTACCGTGGGGAAGCCGGCGTACCACGTACAGAAGAACAACATATGCATGACGTTACGCAAGTAGTCGAGAACGATCTTGATAGTGCAAATGGAGTGAAGGGTCCATCGTTAATTTTGTTGATCCCTTTATTCAACATCATAACTTCATTTGTACCTGACTACATGCATAATGTTCTTTTGGGTGTGGTTCGTACGTTTCTATTTCAATGGCTCGATAGTTCAAATGCAGAGAAACCATGGTACCTCAGTGGCAACAAAGCTAAACAAATAGACCAACGACTGAAAGCAATTAAACCACCATGCGAAATTACAAGACCTCCAAGATCCCTTGACGACAAGAAGCTATGGAAAGCTAGTGAGTTCAAGTCTTTTCTACTCTATTATTCGATTCCTTGTCTCAAGGGTATTTTGCCAGACAGATTCCTAAGGCATTGGATGTTGTTGGTGTTTGCTGTGACAACACAGCTGAAGGAGAAAATCCTCGATCACGATTTCCGCCTTGCTGAAGATGCCCTAAGAAGATTTGTTTTAAAAACTGAGGAACTCTATGGAATTGAGTGGATGACTTACAATCTGCATATCTTGTTGCATCTTCCAGAGAGTGTCCGAAATTGGGGTGCTCCATGGGACTGCTCAACATTCATGTATGAACATTTTAATGGAGTTCTTTTAAATTTATTTTCTGGAACACAGCACATATCTTCTCAAATATTTAAAAATTACAACAGGATAAAACTCATGAATTCATTACTTAACAAAAATCCATTCCAAAATTGGCACCCTGAAGCAGCTAAGTTGGTAAAAAATCTTTCTGGAAAATACCTAAATATAAATGTTACAAGAATTGGCAGATTAGTGCTATTTGGATCTGGTAAAAGTAAACATTTATCCATTGCAGAACAGATTGTAATTGAACGCCTACTAGATCAAGAGTTGAAGACAAACGATGTATGGACATATGAACGCGCCATCTACAATGGCATCAAGCTGCATGTGATTCATTACGGAAGACTGATCAAACGTCAAAACTGTACTGTTCGTCTAGGAAATGGAATGTTTTTCGACATTTGTCACCTTGTTGATTTATTGGATGATGCTCTTCCTGCAAATAAACAAGTTGTTATTCTTGGCAGGAGGTTAGATGTCCTGAACGGTGATATCTGTACAAATGCAGGACTACGATCTTCATCTTTTGTAAAATGTATTGACAATCGTGACAGTGTCTTGATGGCTATTCAAGCATCACAGATTGCCAGTAAGTGTGTAAAAATGGTTGTTGACGAGGCAATTTACGTCTCTGAAATTGTTAATAATATCGAGCGTGACTAGAATTCAGTATTCGTGTTGTAGGGTACCATGCAATTCCGCTATTTTGACATTGCCGTTTCTGTTTGCTCCAATTGCTACTTACAGCCCAGCCCCCCTGCGGGATATTACTTCATGTGAGCCTACTGTGGACACATTATTAAGCGAGCGTTTCCATTTGACTCTGCCGGAAAAAATAGTCACTGGTTTTGTTTTTTTTTTGTTTTTTTGTATGTCTCGCCATAACGTTCGAACGGAGGCTCGGATCGAGTTGAAATTTTGACCATCTGCAAGCTTTGTTCCCGATTGAATGCCATTAGTTTTGTGGCAAAATCGTTCAAAAAGTTAAAAAGTTACATTAAAGTTAATCGAAAGTTTTTTTTTTCAAACTAAACGGCGACAAAATCTGAGGTGGCCAAATCATTTAGAATGTCCGTCCGGTCACGAATATGTTAATTTAATTTTGATTCGATAAGTAGTGTGGAAATTACATTATAACAAAAGTAACGTTACCATGGCAACGAAAAGTCGCACGAGGTTCGCACTATGCACTGCCACCTAGAAGTAATCAAAATACTATCGAGGAAGCAGTGTATTATTTGTTACGTTTTCCCAAAGAAATGATGTCAAGGTCCTCTAGATGGCAGTGGATTTTATCCACAAATTAAAGGTTTACCCAAATAGGCCTACCTTGGCAATAATAAATAATATTGGAAACATGGCCCCGTGGACAGCGAACGTCGCAAATTTTAATATTTTAATAAATTGCAATGTGGGTCTAGCTATAGCACGTGCTCGCTTATCAACGCGTCCAACAGAGCGTTTCCTAGTTTATTTTATTGGGACATATTAAGATAAACCTCTATTCAATATGCCCGGATATAGGCCTATGTGATTCAATGTATAATTTTGCAAGATGATAAGTCCAGTAATATAACAATCCTTTCCTTCGTGATTATAGTATTACAGGTTTCGTAAATTGGCTGAAACAGAATGTAGGCCTACTATACATCGCAAATTCTTTTCCCACACGTACTGGACGGTCGGCTGTGAGTTGGATCGAACGCGCACCTCGTTCGCGCATGATCTATCTCTCTCGCACTTGCAGGCATGGTCGTACTCGATGGGCGGACGGAAGGCTGATACAAACGCGGCTGGTAAAATCGTATCTTCCTAGGGAAAGTATACTTATAAATATAAAATGATGATGGTGGAAAACGTACCCCGTGGGTAAGAAGTTCACTTTTTACCAATTTTTTTTACGTATTTGGTGGGGGAAACGTATGCGGTACAATCGTTTTAGGCATGTCATTTAACAGGCCCTAGGCCTACAGGTTTTAACATATAAAATTATAAATCAGTGCTATATTCAGACATGTGCAGGAAAATGTCAATGGAACATTTTAGCAGGATTTCATTTATATGTCCTGATAACCTATTTTACAACATGATTGTTCAAACAAAATTGTCATGTAAGTTTTCTGTATGGGCATGTATAATTATCTCCCACATGCCCAGCTGGGCATGTGCCGTTTAATACATTTTTTCAGCCCTTATTTGGCATGCATTCAGTGCGGCTGTCAGCGTGGTACCCAGCCCACGAAAAAATCCAGTGCCATTCAAGTTGGTATAATATTTATGCATTTGTTTTGATAGGGCCTATAGATGCTAATAAATTTACACATTGCAATACTAACTGTAGGCCTGGAATTTAGTTCTGGACACAAATTCTAAAGAAACAAACATTAAAGTCTGTACACAAGGTCTAGTACAAATGTTAGGTTAAGTTGCACTTGTAGCCTTGACCTAGGTACTTGTTTACCTATAGGCCTAATCATTATACTATTTATCTTTGTCTTTTTTTAAATTTAAAATATTAAAATAAGAGGCAACCTTAAGACAAAATATCCATTAGTTGTCCACTTCCATGGTATAATATTCACAATGGTGTTGTGGGATAACCAGGGTCTGGGGCGGATAGCACCGGAGGTCTAAACGTCATAGCCAGATTATTTGGTCTGCATTGTTTGATTGCCTAAAACACATTAAAAGATTATAGGCCTATCTTATCTCCATCATTAAAAACGACAAAATAGAAAGACAATATTACATTGATAACCCCTTTATGTCATTAGAGTTTGATCCTCTTGTCAGTGTGATAGAAACCCAAGACCCTGGGCTTGTGAGCATGCGCTGTGCACTGGGTTTAGGGGTTTCCAGCCCCCCCCCGCTGCTGGGCCCTCACCGAACTTCCTTTTGTTTTTCCCAACATGCCATTTTCAGGAGCTAGGAGTTTTAATACTCCCCTGTTAAGGTTTAGTTTGTAGCATTTTGTAAAATATTTAATACTAGTTCTGTGAATTTTTTTAAAAACTAAAGTCTGAATCAGCTACGCAGGCCTTATCTTTTTCAAATACCAGCTGATGTTTTGAGTTACTCGGGAGTTTCAAATTTTTATGATTTACAATAGAAAGCACCGTCATCGGGTGGATGTGACAGGATTACGATTCTTGATTGTAATTTTTTGAAGTTAAAACAAATTCAGATGTTTTGCAGTACTTTGGCTTTTTAAAAGACCCCTTTTGTCCCCGTCCCTTGTCATTTTGGGGGCAGCCTGGAACGTGACATGTTTCATGAGGGCTCGTTTTTGCTTGTTTTAGTTCGGTTCAATAGTTGGGGGGGAAAAAGGGTTTTTGGTAAAATTTTGGTGATTTTTATTGCTACACGGTGATTCAGTGCGGACTGGAAAAAATGTGTCTCGCTAGTGAAAATCTGGGGTTAAAAATTGGGGCTAACTGCAAACCCCCATTTTCACTCGCAAAAATTGCAAGGGGAAATAGTCTAGGATTGACTAAAAAGCTCTTTTTGTTTTTTTTCCAAACATGAGGGTAAATTGTTTCCCTCGCACTTCTCCCGGGGAAATTTTGCGAAACACTTTGGTCGGGGGCCGCGAGGTCGAGTGCTTTCTGTTGCAAAAACCCAAATCGAAACACGATTTGCACTGATCATAAAAGGTGCATACGAAAACCAAAAATATGCAAACCACCTTCACTGACATCTCCCCTGATTGTTGACCTAGAGACGACTATTGATGATGTTGAATATTAAAATAATTTGTATTGCAATAAAAAATGTTTCACCTTGATAATGGCAATGTTTTTTTACGTAAAAAAACCATCATGTGATAAAATCGTTCTTATTGTTGTCGGTACTTGATTTTGAAAAGGGGAAATGTTTTTATACAAAAGTAAATTCTGATATTACTTTGAAAATGTTTTTAGTATAGAAAATGTTTTCGTCACCTCGTGAAATGGCCCAATGTTTTTACAGTAAGTATGGTATAGTTCCCATCATGTGCTAAAATGCCCTCTTGTGCTTGATTTGAAAATTGAATGTATATATTAATAGTAAATTCACTTTAAACATTGCCTCTTGTAAACAATGTAGAATTTTTAGTGCGTAAAGATCACGAGTTTGCTTTAGCCTTCCACCCTCATGGGCATAGGCATAGTTACAATGTAGTTCCATTTTGATGCCCAGTACTGAGTCTTGTGCAAAAGGGTTTGGAGGGAGGTAAGATTTGCACCACTTTGTTTTCGTTTAAAAGACCCGAGAAAATGGGCCGTTGGCATAGGGGTTTTTGACAAGGGGCGCGGATGGGGGTGGTTTTCATACCCCCTAAAAACGACTGCGGCCCTTTTTGGAAAGATATTTGGCACATACTGTTAGAAACCCTAATAATAATATATGAAATCAAGGACTTTTTTCCTGATAAAATTTTATGTTCATTGATTTTTGCTGGGCCCCTTTTTATTTTTTTTTAAAAATAGGTATTGTATGCAACATGCCACTCTGAATAATACCATTCATATTTCTTATTTGTAGCAAAATATTCATGTGCAATGGAAATAAAGTATGAATGCTTATTATTGTTTTGCTTAGAAAACAATAATTGGTATTTTTTGTCCAAAACAATAATAATTATCTTTTTAAAAAGTAAAAATTTCTGTAGATCTAATTAGCGTATTAAAAGCGTTAAATGCGAGTGGGGGGTTAAGGGGGGAAAAATTCGCGTTTTTAACGGACGCGAGTTTAAAAAAGGTTGATTTTTTAAATAAAATTTTAACCTCCTTCTAACCCCTGTTCAGACCCTCGGCCTAACTCACGTAAAAACGCGAAAAAATTAAAACGGAGGCGTGGAGAATTTTTTCTTTTTAAAAATACATTGTTTTGTAGGGCCAGCGTTAAAAAGATTAAATGATTGTAAAATTGTTTTCAAATACAAATGAGTTAATTAAAATACTATAATTTTAAAAAGGATACTCTTTTTTTTTCACATCATTCTTATAATTTGTGTTTTTCCCCTCACAGGAGTCGTATGAGGTTAGCGCGGGAACAGTGGACATGTTCAAATTCAGAACAATTACTATAATATCAATAAGAAATTTTTGGCAAGAACGTTGTGCATGAGCCCCAATTTGTAAATTTTCCCATTATAATCTTTTTTAAATTCACAGTTTTGAAAAAAAAAACATTCCCGCGCATCCCCCGATCTTAGTATCCTTTAGTTGTAAAAATAAAATTACACATTATTCACAAAAATTTTGATGTTGTTTGCAGTTTTGCGATTTGTAAATTACCTTTGATACTAGGGTGTGCAAACCACAATCTAAAATTGATCAAACCGATCTTGTTTTGAAAAGTTCTTTTTAAAAAAAGATTGTTTGAAAAGGATTTATCATTTTGACATAACGTTAGTGAAAAAAAATTTTTCCCAAAAAAACATCCTTTCAATAATTGTTTAAAAAGTCAGCTTACTTTTATTATTCATGAAATAACCTTTGGGAAACTTTTTTCCCCAAATGATTTTGGGAAAAAATTATTGATAAAAAAGTACTGCCTCAAATATATAATACAAAATAAAAAATTATTCAAAAACTTATCTTCATTGGGAAAATCATTAAAAGAATTATCTTTGCGCTAAATGATAATAAGACACATTGTTGCTTCATAATTTTGGGAAAAAAAACATTGCTTTGGCAATGATTATTGAACCCTATTATTTGTGATTTATCTTTGAGGTTTCATCATTGTTGAATGATTAAATTGTGGCATATCACTACCGAAAAATTTTGGGAAAAAATTAATCATTCCCTATCAAAAATTTACCCCAAAAAATATCATTGGACGAAAAAATCATGGAAAATAATCGTTGTATTTAAATGTTTTTTTAAATAAATCGTTGGGGCAAAAAAAATTATTCAAAAATCATTTCCCAATGTTTTTTTTGGAAATTTTTATCATTGACGCAAAAAATTGGGAAAAATCATTGTATTTAAATGAAAATTTAAAATAAACATTGAGCAAAAAAAATTTTAAAAAATTACCCATTTTTTTTTTGCCAATGATTTTTTTTGAAAAATCTTGGACCCCAATGAAGTTTTAAAAGGGGGTGTCAAAAAATTAAAACAAAGTTTGTGGAAAATTACATGGGGAAGCTGGGGGGTAGAACAAGGGGGGGGGGGGGGGACCAGGGGTGGACAGGCCCTGTGCTGGTCAGAACCAGCCCAACGTTGGGGAGGGCAGGGGTTCCCCCACGTCGGGTCGTCCCTTTCTGTGTCATCATACGCCCGTGTTGTCATTGTCGCGCTTCGGGGGTAGTCAAAGGGAAGGGGAAATTTTCCCCGACGACGCCCAGACTCGCCATTAGTTTTAGGGAGTTAAATTTCCCCAAACACGGGCCAAACCACGAGAACGTTGCATTTGGGGAATTTAAAATTTGGATAAGATTTGTTAACGTCTCATATTTATGCAACGGGGGCAAATCGAGACAAAGGGAGGGAGGGAAAAGGGTTGACGCGGGGGGACAAGGGGTGGACAGGCCTGGGGTCAAACCCAGCTACAAGCGAAGGGAGACAGGGGTTCCCCACGTTGGGGTCGTTTCGTCTGTGTTGTCTTGTCTGTCGTCGGGGGGGTTTGTCAAAGGGGGAAGGGGAAAGTTCCACGAGACGACCAGAGTGCCATTAGGTCAGGGAAAAAAACCCCCCCAATTTGTTTGTTTTTGATTGATTGAATATTTGCTTAAGCTCATATTTATGCACTTTGGCAAACGAGACGATGAGTGGTGATAGATGAGGTGAAGTTAAAACAAAAGGGGAGGGGGGGAAAACCCTTTACCGGCACGTACCCTACCCCCTTTCAAAAAATACCAAGGGGCCCAAACGGCTTTAACTCCCACCCGACGGGAGGTGTATTTTGACAGTCATATTGGGGTTCCCCCACTAACCCGGATCCCGAGCAGACGACAAGGAGAACGAAGCCGTTACACAGCTTTCGAACCCTCCATCTGCGCAAACCAGCGGTATACGTGAGTTTCAGGGTAGAGCGGGCACCCACTCTACCCTTGACCACGCCCGATTCTCACTTGGGTGTTCGAGGGGGAACCGGTTTAAAGACTCGGCTAAACGCTGGCTCTCCCCTAATCAGGGCCAAAACGAGAAGGTTGCGATTGGGAAATTTGTGGCCCTTTGGGAATTTTGAGTTAAGGAAGAAAAACCAGCCCATGGCTAACAGCAAGATAAAAAATCCTGTATAGGAGAGACCATTTGCGAAAAGAATTTTCAGGATTTAAAAGACGTCTATGGGGGGAATAAAAAAAAAGTTCGAAATAGTGTAAATATAAGATTCGTTTTTCTAAGCTGGCATTTTAAAGTCTTCTTTTGATAAGATTTTTTCAAAATCTTTAGGGTAGTTTATAATAAGTTGACAGGTAACAAGGAAAAAAAGTGTAGCAAGCCCATTGACAAAAAGGGGGGTTCCTATCGTCTTTTTCTGCATTGGCGTTTTTTCAGAAAGTTTTGTTGTAAAAGATGTGTTTTTTCCTTTTAAAAGGGCAAAGTTTACAGATTAAAATAAAAGAGAACAAGGATCTCCCACAAAAAAGGTAACTAATGATGAAGGTCATTTCAGAAATTTAAACGCCTTAAAATTAAAAGCTCCACAACTCCGAAAAAGAGATTCATGCAAGTATTCAAGACATTTTGCATAAATAGTCTGACTATTAGTGGGGTAGCGTAAAAGATTTTTAAATGTTCGTTTGAGACGGCGCCGACTTGCAAAAAGCCCTGACGATGTATTTTAAAAAAGAAAACTGCCAGTGCTAACAACTGAATTGTCTTTTTTTTTGCAGGTGTCCGTGTACCCCAAAGTCCATGGTCTTTATTTTAAAAGGAGAAACGGTACAGTTTACAATGCGCCGCCGCCTTAGTGTCTGTGTAGGTAACTTATACAAAAAAAAAAATGACGAAACAGAAAATTTAGCTAGTACTCCTTTAAAGCTGTGTCAAGCATTTATAAAAAAAGTTTTATTTTTTATAAATTTTGCGAAGCTATGCGACAAGGTAAATGGGAAGGGAAAGGGCAAGGGGGGAGCCCGGGGAACCCATCAAAAGACCGGCCCCCGGCCCCTCCCCGGGCCCTGCCCAGCCCCCATTAAAGGGGGGTCCGACAGGGGCAAAAGGACAAGCATAGGTTTAAAATTAAAAACAAAATTTAATGTTAAATACGTTAATATGCGGGGGGAAAACAGATACTTTTAAATGAAGGAAAATGAAGGGGCGTCTCACATCCCCACCGGAATAGGGATCTGGCGGTGGGTTTTTCTAAAGTTCCTTTTTTTTGTAATGCGTCATTGTTTAACGGGTATAAGACGTTCAATAACTTGTGAGGTACCCAATGCGTGTTTGGTGTTGACATAAAACCATTTTATGAAAAATGCTAGTCGAACACCCCTGGTCCAGTGAAAAGAAATGGAAATTTAAATTCGTGCCTGAAATTGAATCAATCATCCTCTACTTAAATGGATTGAACTCATGTGTAAATAAATCCTAGCGTGCTAAAATCCCCTATCTCTGTTCAGGATGGTTAGTTGGTCTTTAAATAATGGAAATTGCATGGGTTATTTAATGATACTATATTTATCTTTTTAATTATAATGATACAAATGATTATGATTTAAAAAAGGAAAAAAAAAGGTTATTAACAAAAAAGCAAAAAATTTCCGGGAAAATAACAAATTTAACTACAAAAAACAAAAGAAATTTAAGAAAAACAAAAAGTAGAGAGGAAAATAAAAATTAATGCTGAAAAGCGAAAACATTGGCGAAAAAACATAAATTAATGGAAAAAATAAAAATTACCTACAAAAAAACAAAAAGAAAAGAGGAAAATGACAAATTAACGCAGAAAAAAAAAAAATTATTGGGGAAAATTACAAATTAACTCTCGAAAAAAAATTAAATTTTCGAAAAAAAAAAATTATTCCCCAAAAAAAAAAAAATATTTGACGAAAAAAAAAAAGAGTCGATGAAAACAAGGTTTAATGCAAATATGTACGTCATTGGCTTCTGTGGGGAACGCCTTAGAAATAATGTTTGACCCTGCCTCCCCGATATTTTAAACTATTACTACTTCCCTCCCTTACCTGCATGAGGACCATAATGTTGGAATCGGTTTGGGCTATTCTCATGACCACTAAAAAGTTTTTGATTTTTGACGTTTCCAGGGGAAAGCTTTTTTGCGTTAGTGCCAAGCCAAAATGGCCGCCAGTTTAACATTGCTGTTTTTAGTGCTCCGATATTTGTTTTTTTTTTGGGGGTAAAAATTTTTGCAAAAAAAAATTCGGGGCTTGGGTTTAAAGTGCGCGATGTACTTGTGCTGCGTTGTATAGCGGGGACACATACGAAAGTCCCCATGGTCCGGTAAGTGTGACTTTCTTCTATACGTTCTGCCTAAATACTTTCTTGGGGGGGGTTTTCCCCCGCAAGGGGGTAATGAGGGGGGGGGGTTTAAAGGGAAAGGGCTGTAGGCCCACGTGTGGGGCACTTTATCGCCCCCCCGAGTTCCCAAAGCCCCATGTGAAGCCTCCTGCCCCCTGGGCGCTCTCGCCGGGAGTAAATTTAAACCCCGGACCAACCACCCCACCACCCAACAAATCCGGACCCCTACAAACAGGCTCTCCCTCTACCACATGAATGCGCTAGTATTTTTCCCAAAACGAGAAAAAGTCCGCGTTCAATTTATATTTCTCGGACAATAGTGAAGCAGACATTGTTTGTGTATCTGAAAATGGCTGCACCCGACTGTCTTCGATGGTGGGGTTTTTTGTCTACAGTCTGTACATCGGCACCCAAGAGATAGGTCTGCCCCTCTGTAAAGTCGGGTGGAGGGGGGCGTGCAACGGCGAGGTGGGGTGGTGTTCTGACAGCTGTATCAAGTAAACCCGACCTCCGCGACGAGGTAGTTTGAGGATGTGAATGCAGATTCTGTGGGTCGAGGGAAAAAAAATCTCAGGGTACGTGTTTGTTGGGGTGTGTTATCTTCCTCCACCCCCTTTGCCGATCTCATAGAAAATTACAATCCCCTGCGCGGAGTACAAACACTATCGTCCACAAAATACATTGTATTGTGCGGTGATTTTTAAAATCCTGTTGTTTTCCCTGGCAGACTAGGCCGCAACGAGACCTTGTACCAATTTATCTGCAACTCGAATCCGGGCGCTACAGGTCATTTTTTGATTTTCCATCGTGAATAAACCGCATCAAGTTAATCCAATAACCCGTCTCAAAGTTTTTGATCAGTCTTCATAACACCTGGACGTAACAACCCACATTTCCCTCCTCAGCACTGTCAAATCTGACCACTCTGCCCAGGGGTGAAGTCTTCCCCAGACGCCAGGTAACAGTTAAATACAAAAACCCTGTCCCCGGGGAAAAGATTCAACTGGAAAAAGGCCGACCTGGGCGCAGAAAGATGAAAATCCGAAAAAGTTCATGGGGGCCAGATGGACGCTTGAGACGACGTAAAACTTAAATGTGAAATTTTTACGACTTGTTGACCTCTGCCATAAACAAGACAATCCAACAAAACAAAAAAAAAAACAACAAAAGGTTTTTATTATGAGTCATACGATATAAATATGCATTTCATCTCAGTCGAGCTAAATTTGGTTTACCACGTGCAAGTTTATTTGTATGTGCTAAAAGGAAAACCTAGGCCTCTTAGGCATATAGACCGGAACCCACCATTAGTAAACCCTCCCCCCCCCCCCCCCGGAGAAAAGGAGACCCAAAAATTAAGTTAGGGGGGGTTATTTTTTGGGGGAGAAATCCACCTGTTGGGCCAGTTTGGCCCTTGGTGGGGCGGGGTAAGGGTGCCCAAAGGGGCAAATTGTGCTGTTTTTTGCGGTTTTTATTTTTTTAAGGCCAAAACCCTTAACGAAATCTTTTTTTCTTTTGATTTTGTAAAGGAATGGACAAATAGAATTTTTCAAATTTTTTTTTTCTTTATGTACCCCCGGAATAAAATTTTTTAGTTTTTTAAAATAAATCAAATGGCCCCAAATTGCCCGTTTTGGTTTAAACTGATAAAAATTTGTTAGGGTAATATTTGTTAGTAAAAACCCTTTTTGGCTAGTTGGCCAGTGGTGGATGCGGGGTACAGGGCGTCCAAAAAATAAAAATTTTTAGGGTGATTTTCAACGTTTTTTTTTTTTAATGCCAAATGTTGGCAAAATCTATTTTGGGCAGATTCTTTTTGAGGATTTCAATAAATTAAGCATATTTTTTTTTTGCGTATTCCCGGAAACAACAAAATTTAAAATTTCCAAAAAAAAAAGTCAAAATGGCCCAAAATTTCCCGTTTTGATTAAAAACTGATTTAAATTATGTTTGGGGGGGTTTTTATTTTGCAGAAATCCACTTGTTTTTTAGTTTGGGCCCGTGGTGAAAGCGGGACAGGGGGGGTCCAAAGTGAATTGAGGGGGGATTTTTTCCGTTTTAATTTTCTTAGTGACCCAAATCGTTGAACAATCTTTTTCGTCTTTTGTGGGTTCCGGGAAATTTGTAAATAAAAATAGGGGTTTTCAGATTATCACTTGCCACCACTTAAAATAATATTACCATATTAATCTTTGAAAAAAAAATCTTTTTTTTTTAAAATGTTTAGTTTAAGTAACTGACCTAGTCTAATCTTTTTGCAAATATTAGATTTTAAACCAAAATCTTTTTTCAACTGCCAAGCTTCATGGGTTTGCATTTTATTAAAAGGGTGGTGTGGCGAGCATTACCTGTCAAAACATCTTGAGTGATTTTGGTTTTTATTTTATTGTTTGGGGAGAATTAGGAAAAATTTGGAACCACTTTATTCTTTTGGTTCCATTTCCGTCAGTTTAGCTGGGGTCGTGGCTGAGTAAGTCACAGAGCTGCGTGTTATGAGATTTTCTTTATGAAGTGTAAACTGTCATATCCTCGTTACCCGGGTTCTGAATTAGGTAAATTAGAATAACAAAATGTTGATAGAAAGTCATAGTGTATTTCGTGTAAAAATTTTGCATCCCGAAAGAAAAAAAGTTGCCCAATGGGTTTAGAGTGAGGTCGCCTTTTTATTGAACATTGTAAAGTGAGCTATAATGTAAGCGTTGAAGGTGTAAAGCATTGGGCTTTAAGTGTCCGGAACGGTTTAAAAACAGAATTACGAATTCAAAAAAAACACGCAAAGTTTTTTTTTGTAAACTACATAATTTGTTAACGTATTTAAAACGTGAAATTGTATTAGTCAAAATTTTAAAGGTGAACATAAATACGATGGATGGAAAACAATGATGGGAACTAGAGTTTGGGTAACGTCGTGTGAAAAGTAAATAAAAAATGGTGTATGTTTTTAAACACTAAATACGTAACAATTTGACGCCACAGTAAATTTATACGATGACTATAAACAATTGCAGAAAAATTGAGTTGGTTACAATACATCTGAAACGTGATATCGTCAACCAAAACCCAAATTTATTTTGTATTGATATTTTTGAAAGGCGTTTAATAGAATGAAGTGCGTCATTAAGATAGTTTTCCCACGATAAGGAAAACTGTAACCCTTTTCGGGGAAACTTTTTCCACCGGGTAACAAACTGGCACGTTTAGATCTTTTTTGTAAGGACGTTCCCAATCCCTTTTACAAAAAAAATTTTGGGGGCCATCGTTGGTTTATCAAAACTTTCTAAACAGCCCAAATTTTTCGCAGCAATTTTCGGCACTATTTGTTCCCCATGGGGGAAACCCAACAAAAGAGTCAAACGAAAAGATTTTGTCAGCATTCTTTTTCCCGCAGAACCAATGTTTATTTTGTTAAAAGAAAAGAAAAAAGATTTATGGGCTTGAAGAACAAAATAATTAATGTGTACGTCTACAGCCATACGTAACAAGATGCAGCAAAAAAAAGAATGATCCGGGTTCTCTTACTTGAAATTTAAAAAGACCCCATAGGGGAAAGAAAACTATGGACCATTCCTCGTGTAGGGGGAAATTTGAAAAGGTGAGCCGGCAGCCAAAAAGACTGACAACACTGAAAAAAAGTGGTGTTAAAAGCACACCCAAAAGCGTTCAACTTTGTTTCTCAATGAACATTTTATTATTCAAAAATCTAACGTTCGCGCATGAAATCCTTTCGAGAAATATAACCTTTGTTTTATCCAAAAGAATACCTTCGGTCTACAAATTTCCCGCTACAAAAAAGATAAATTAAAGGCAAAACGTTAAACCATTTTGGAACAGAAATAGAATTTTGAACCCAAAACTACGGCGTGAGTTTTTTTATTCATCGAGATCCAAGGTTCTATGTAGAACATGTTTTTTAGATGCATCTTCTGAGGATAGATTGGATGAACTGCTTTTGTTATCACAGAACAAAAAAGGATAAACCAAATAAAAACCACCCTATGGGCTGGCCTTTCCTACTGCAAAATTATCTTTTAAGTGGGCTCTTGCACCCCCAACTATTTTAAATCGGTTTTTTTAAATTCTTTTCATGGAAAATTACACCCATGATATTTTCCGAAAAAAACAAACGAATAGTAAATTCAACTGCTCAGGATATTTGCTACGCAGCAAGCAATGGAGAATGGAAAATGCCAAAACATCTTGCCCTAGGAATGAGTATTCGCCACTTAACAGGAAGTAAACAAGTTATTACTCTTCTAAATCGTTTCGGCCATAGTGTATCTAACACTACACTAATCGAGTTAGAAACAGCAATGTGTACTAGTATAGCCAATCAAGAGAGCCTCCTACCTCCGACTATCAATCATAATAATAATTCAGTCTTGTACCTCTGCTGGGACAACTTTGACCTTAATGAAGAAACTCCCTCTGGTACAGGGACAACGCACTCCACCCACGGTATTATTTTGCAAGAAACTTTAGAAAATATACCGTTTGTTCGAAGTATGAGTGCTGTTCCGAAAACCAAATGTACAAAACTTGTATTCAATGAGGAATTGCTTGAACCATGCTTTATAAAAGATAAAGTACAACACACCATCAATGCAAGAATAGTTGAAGCCACACATCCATACTTAGTTGACCATGCTTATAAACGGGACATGACTTGGATACTGGCTAGAGCGCTTCTATATGGAGATAAGCAAAACGTTCCTGGTTGGGCTGGCTGGCTTTCACTAACGGAAAATGACGACAATGCACGGTTAACCACAATTGATTATATGGCACCAATAATTTGCCTGTCACGGATAATGCAACTGTAATCAAACTTCTTCGAAGGTCGCAACAAGTCACTAAAGAAGTTGGTCAGATGTATACTATAGTAACCTTTGACCTTTTCATTTCATTCTTTATTCACAGATTCGTACATAGTAAAAATATACCCTCTCCTGAGAGAGAGGGAGTGAATAACTAGCACAGTAATTAGAATTAGAATATAAATAGTAATACAATAAAATATTTAAGAGAACAATTAATAAGAATAGATAAGATAAACATACATACGTTATGTGATGGACAAGAAGGAAGATGGGACACAAAATGTGTTAGTTAAAAATTCAATTTTTGCTATAAGGAATTCCTCTAAGGAATAAAAAGGGTTATGAATGAGAAAAGATTTAATTTTAATTCTAAATGATGTTGGAGTATCGTTTTTGATGGATTGTGGAAATTTATTGTAAATTTTACTACAGAGGTAGCTTGGACTGATTTTAAATAGTGAATGGTTGAAAGTAGGAATGAATATGTTAGAGTTAGTACGCGTTTTATGAGAGTGGTTTATTGCATTTGTTAAAAGCAGTTCGGGATGAGAGTGTGCAAATGTGGAAGCTGACAAAATTAATTCGGATGTAAGAGTCAATATATGAAGATTAGTGAAATGATTAGTGAAATGTGTGTTACATGAATGTCGCCTTGATATACCGGCGATTATTCTCACCGCCCTTTTTTGTATTATGAATATTCGTTTAGCATGACTTGAGATGCCCCAAAATAGAACTGCATATGAGATAATTGACTGAATGTATGAATGATATACCATGAGTAACGTAGAAGGGCTCACAAAAAGTTTTAGCCTTCGAAGCATGAACAAACAACCACTTAGCAACCGGTAGAGTAACCATCAGTTGAACAGAGGTGCCTTGATGTCAATACCCCCAGGAACGAAATCAAATGTAAAGTCAGAAGCGGTGAATTAGGAAAAACTGCACAGTTTTGGATGGATTACGTAGACAAAGTGTGGTTACTTCTAAGGTTCTTATCTGCAACAAAACTAAACAAATGGAATCTTCATTTGACATGTTTGCAGGAAATGTTACCAATATTCTTCAGTTACGATCATCAAAACTATGCGCGTTATGGCACGGTATATTTACTTCAATCTCTGAACTTGGAAGAATCTCACCCTGGTGCACAGGAGTTGATGGAGAAAAATGGCTTTAGTGCCAAAAGATCAACAGTGACGTCATCACGAAATGTAATTGACCTTACGATCGAACAGACCATTAATCGCCATGCAAAGTCACGAAAGGGACAAGGGATCGTCGGGTTTAGCAGAAACTTTTCAGCATACCACAGGTGGTGCACTAGTCGACATGCGAGAACAAGCTATCTAGAAGCAGCTTTTGAAATGCCAGATATAGAAAACAATGAAGACAGTGCACAAAATGACTTGCGTCCTTCACAGATCATTTCTTCTGATGAGCACGTACGAAAGGTTATTAATGCTTTTGAAGGTTTTATCAACCCATTTAAGACAAATGACAAGAAATCACTGTTCTGTTTGTCTTCTGGAGCTCCAGCAACAAAGGACGTTCAGAAAGACCTCTTGGATGCTAACAAAATAGGAACTGATGGTCACGAATCATTCGTCAACGATTGCTTTGTTCTTAAATCCAAGAGCATTCACGCACCGATCAAGAGAAATAAGTTGAAAACGTTTGCTTGCATGAGGAAGAAGATTAAAATGTTAGGCATTCAGAAGAAGGTTATAACTTTAAAGGCAGAAAGAAACATGTTTGGGCAGCTCGTCCTATTATCAGAAGAACATAACACCTGCATGAAGAAACTTCTAACGTTTTCTTTAAGCCCAATCCCGTGGTCATTAGCAACTCCTGATGGCTTCCCTGTCAAAAGTGATAAGGCCAAACTTATGCACGTTCTTGAAAAAGACTGTGTAACATTGCTTCTTCCTTCACTCGATAGTACTATCACTATAATTGATGGAAACGCCCTAATCCAAAGCTTAGTTGGTCTTCCGGATACGGAACCGGAGAGAATGTTTAATACGGATGAGTCTGGTGTGCAGTTCCACACCAACTCTGGACGCTTCCTCAGCATTGGCAATAGGACTCCCTTAGCTACTGCCCTTGCTGAGGAAAAGGAACAAATTACCGTATTGTGTACGTTTTCTGCGGCGGGATCAATAGCGCCGACCATGATCGTGTACAAAGGTATACACAAAAGTAGTAGAATATACCATATGATTTTGCCTAGAGCCCCTACCTTTATTATTTTATAACTTGTGAACTCGACACACGTCGGAATTTTTAACAATGTTATGAAAGGCTACGAACTGTCACATTATTACGACGTGTTTTTTTTTTAAATAAATACTTACATATTTTTGATTTGACAAATAACTTATCAATGACCTGATTGGACCTGTCGGAAAAAGACATTTTTTATCAAGACTAAAAAACCACACGTCTTCAGTTAAAATGGCTGGCGAGGCAATCCTTTTACCAATCAGCAGCACACCAGAAATAGCCCTACCCACACCACCACAACAAGGCTTAGATCAACCCGTAGGTCTTCCAGTTGTTGCTCATGTGGACCTGGGCAATGATGCAGTGGTAATGGGCCAAGATCTAACTCCACGTGAGACCATTAGGCCTATAGCTGAGGTTGCTCCAGTTGTGCCTTACCTACACCACATAAATCCTGTCTCAAAAAAGGGAATTGAAGTAAACATGAATTAAGCAATTCCAACCAACCAACCTCAACCTCAATCAACCTTAATCGCAACCTCAGTGCGATGAGTGAATCTTTCACGGGGGTTTGCAACAAACTTTCAACTGTGGATGGAATGGAGGGGGAGGGGAATCTCAAGATGACCTTTTGAAGCAGTTCGTTCAGACTGAGAAAAGAATTCATCCCAGGAGACTCAAAGACTCTAGACGGAGCATCTCTACAGAAACTGTAAATTCAATACACATTTTTAAACTATGTGATACCGTACAATGTGTGTGAAACTTATTGAAGAGGACCCTTAGTTAGTTAGTTAGATAGTTATTGGGGTTTTAGGGCACACAACAGTAAAGTTATCAGTGCCCATCAAAATTTATGGTTGCTATATAAATATGAATTTCAAATTGAATTGAGGCCCTGAAGGTTTAAAAGAAATGAATAAGCATAACGTCAAAGTTGACCAAAGAAACGGAAGTTTGTCGGCGTCTTCTCGAGAGACTGAAAGTTCTGGAAGTAGCAGAAGCACGTAATTTCGTGTGTGAGCCTAAAGTCGGCTTGTTAAGTGAACTTGTCAACAGAACAAGTGTATGATCAGTTTAGCAGCCTTCGATGGAACATCGAGAACAGCCGTGGATGTCACTGATTATCACATTAAGAAAGTTCTACTGCAGCACAGCCTTGGACTGGGCCTAGGCCTACAACCAAATCATCATAGCTTGGAACATGACGACTACGGAAGTAGCTACACTACACATTGTGACTGAGTAGGCCTGGTTGGGCCGTACGCAGCAAGGGGAGGGACGTAAGGGGAGACGCGGGGGGACGCGGGATGGACAGGCCTGTACTGGTCAGAACCAGCCACAAGCGTCTATCATACTGATTTTCTTTAAACATATGCTCCCAAGGTGGGATTGCCCCATTTGATTTATAGAAAACAGGGTGAAGTGTAATGTTAAAGGCCTGTAGTAATTCCAGGGAGCGGATGCCCACCGGTCTCGAGGCCTTCAGGTGAACTTCATACCGATTTTGAAATGGAGGGTCGAAAACTGCTTTATAGGCTGGGTTTGTAGGAGATCCTTTTAATGAGGCGATGTAATTAAGCATTAAGTACTTTCTTCTGGAGGATAGAGATGGTTCTGCAGATTCGCAAAGAAGACTGGGATTGGGCTCGTACGGAATGCTCCTGTGGATAGTCTTAAACCGGTGTGGTGAACTGTATCCAACCTCTTCATATAAGAAGGTCTAGCCGAATCATAAATAAAACTAGCAAAATCCAGCTTAGAGCGGATACGGGAGCGATAAAGATGTAACATGGTTGTATGATCAGCTCCCCAATTAGTATTGCTGAGCACTCGTAGGACGTTCAAGGCTTTTTAACACTTGGTTCGTAGCTGTTGGATATGTGGCCTCCACGATAACTTTTTATCAAATAACATTCCCAAAAATGGTGTTATTTCGGCAAATGGTAAGGCATGGCTTCCCATGTGCAGGTCGGGATTGAGAAATAATCCACGGCAAAGACTAAATAGCACACATGTGGTTTTTGTGATTGAGAATTTATATCCAGTTTCGTTTGACCATCTCTCAATCAAGTGATGATTCATATTCATATTATTCGTAACCATGATAATTCATTCATAAAATACATGGGTTTGTGCTAATGTCATCACCGTTCTTACCCAGAAAAAACAAATGAAAAATAACACTGAAATTTCGAGTTTTATAAGTATTCCAACAGTTGAGACCCAATGTCGCCTATGGGAGACATAGGAATAATTTGCATTGTTGGCATTGTTGTATCCTCAACAGAGTAAAAAACCCGATTGAATCTTGTAAACATAATGTTCTAGTATTGAAATAATGTTTGTATCATTCAATTCGACAGCAACTTATATTCAAGTATTAAATAAGTATGTAAGTTTATTATTATTACAGCATAATTACCATTCCACGGCCATCTTGAATACAATTTCATAAAAAGAGGCCTAATCAGGTGAAGATAACAGCTTCAGTTTTAGTTTTTTTTGTAAGTTGGACAATTTGTAACTATAGTTACCATCTGTTGGCAACAAAATTAACTAATGTAGTGCCTGGCTCACATCTCTAGAATAACCATTTAATTATTTTGTAATGCCCTATTTACTGTCTCTCATAGGGGACGCTGGGTCTGATTGATTGATTGATTGGATATTGCTTAACGTCTCATATTTATGCAACTTGGCTAATCGAGACGAAGGGAGGGACGTAAGAGGTGACGCGGGGGGACAAGGGGTGGACAGGCCTGTGCTGGTCAGAACCAGCCACAAGCATATGGCAATATTTTTACCTAACTATGAGTCACCTAGGTTTTACTTCTGTATTATGTTAGCGTATGGGGAGGGCAGGGGTTCCCCCACGTCGTAGTCGTCTCCTTCTGCGTCATGATCCGTACGTGTTGTCATTGACGTCGCCGGCGGGGAGGTAGTCAAAGGGAAGGGGAAAAAATCCCCGAAGACGACCCAGAGCTCGCTATTAGTTTCAAGGAGTAAAACTCCCTTAATCACGGGCCAAATCACGAGAAGGTTAAGAGTTGGAATTTGATGGCCCAACGAGGAATCTTCGGCAAGTAAACCAGATAGGCCTAGCAAAGAATGTGCACCCAATGACTCTGGTACAAAGTTAGTCGATCAACCCCTAACGCCTACTACTGAACCAGGCCTACCTCCATCTGATACAGTGTCTTCCGAAGGCCTAGGTCTAACTCACCCCCCCGCGATGTCATTGTCATTGTCGTCGCCGTCGGGGAGGTTGTCAAAAGGAAGGGGAAAGTTCCCCGACGACGACCCAGAGCTCGCCATTAGTTTAAAGTGTGTTAACACTTCATTCCCACTACTTTCTATCACGACTCAAGAGCCGATGGCCGGTTTGCAATCCCACATCACTCCATTGTCAACTAAACAGGTGCCCAAGCTTAACTCTACCCAGGCTTCAGCAGCAACTCGAGAAGCAAACCACCCTTTCACCTTCGGTCGATTGATTGATTGGATATTGCTTTACGTCTCATATTTATGCAACTCGGTCGAGCCAGGCCTATGGGTACCATCGCTAAAACTGGGTCTACATCGAGTATTGGGTCTGCAGCTGCAAGCAACATTGGCAAACGCACTGCTCCGAAACGGACTTCTGTTGCTACAAGAAAGTATACCCCAACTGTTGGCCAATCCTTCTAGGACAGGACGTGCGAAGATGCAATGGAGATAAATCCAACGACTGATGAGGCGAATAGTGATTTCAAAATTCTAAATCTTAATGTCCAATCATTGACGCTGCATAAACGCAAGCAAGTAGAAATAATTGACTTAGACCTAGGGGTAGATGTCTTCTGCTTCACCGAGCACTGGCGAACAGCCTCAGAAGTAATGTATATAACTATTGATAAGTGTGTTCCAGCCTCTTTCTTCTGTAGGGAAGTGGTAGGTAGGAACAAGTGCTATGGGGGTAGCTGCATATTTATTAAGAGTGGGATATATTTCTTTGAGAGAACTGACTTGTGCAACTTCAGCATTGCGTCGTTTGGTAAATTTCATGACAGCTAATAATGGCAGCTAAATCCAAGAACTTAGAGCTCAAGAAAATGTGTCCATTCAAGAAGCAAGGAAAAGGTACCGCTATTGTTAAGATGATTCTTTGTTGATACTGCCTGTGCAATGAGTAGTTTTTGATCTGCGTACTGCAGTTGTTTCATTTGGACTGTTTAACACAACTGCCAGATGTTTAAAAATGCTCTTTGATATTTGCATATGAAGTCATGTCAAACATGGTTGCCAGAACCTCGACTACAAAGAGCTTCAACTTCTTGTTACCGTGCGCTAACTTGCCAATACTGTCCACCACACATTATACTTACAATGCTTTTCTCTAAACAAAAGTCTGTATTATTTTGTTGGGTCCCTGGTCATTCCGGGATCTTAGGTAACGAAGTAGCAGACAAATGTGCAAAATCAGCATGCAAAAAGGACAGCATGGTCTGTCAGCTAATCATACCTTCAGATTTAAAAAAAATTTGTAAACAAAAGCTTAAAGAGCAATGGCAATATTCCTGGAACAAGATAGAACACAATAAATTGCGTTAAATCAAGAATGGCACGGCAGCCTGGATCTCTTCACGTCGCTCCTCTCGCCGTGAAGAAGTGGTTCTGGCTCGTTTAAGTATTTCTGATTCGAAGCTAAATGCAGATGTCGCCCGAAGAGGTCCACACATTCTAACTGATTTAGATATATGTGTCAGAAAATGCACATTGAATGTCATTACAGCGTTGCCGTAGAGAGACTGCATTTCAAAAATAAATTGACAAAGCTTCGTTTCAGCATTGATTATATCCTGGTTACTCACTTCTGTTTGTAGAAGGAGATACATGGCTTCGCTTAGGAGCGCCAAGAAAACCAAACGTTACCGTTGGGAAATATTAGCAGGTGGACATTCGGCATATTGTAGGCTTACGACTAGGCTTAAAACAATTTGGTCAGTCTGCCTGAAGGAACAAAAGGTCATATTGGTGCTTAATGTTTGTTGAAAAGATCTTGAAGGGCCTAGGACAAGAGCCTAGGGCCTAATCCTGGGCTAAACTAGGCCCTAGACTGGGGCAACTCTTTAGGAAGATCCCCTGAGAATTATGTTGATTGATTGGATATTGCTTAACGTCTCATATTTATGCAACTTGGCTAATCGAGACGAAGGGAGGAACGTAAGGAATGACGCGGGGGGACAAGGGGTGGACAGGCCTGTGCTGGTACGAACCAGCCACAAGCGTATGGGGAGAGCAGGGGTCCCCCCACGTCGTGGTTGTCTTGTTATTGTTTGTTGTTTCTAGGTGGCTTATCTTACCCTTTTTGGCGGAAAAAGCGACGCAGACCTTGTAAGAAACGTTTTGAAAAGAGTAATTAGCAGAACACTGGCCCTTCGACTGAATTGGACCCTATCATAAGTACCTACTAATATAAATTGTAATGGCTACAGCAGTGCTTAATTAATGTTGGAATGCAGTTAGTATACGCACGCATACCACTCACTCAGCCTACCTTTTTGAGAACTCGTACGGCTCGTATTGCTTAACGTCTCATATTTATGCAACTTGGCTAATCGAGACGAAGGGAGGAACGTAAGGGATGACGCGGGGGGACAAGGGGTGGACAGGCCTGTGCTGGTACGAACCAGCCACAAGCGTATGGGGAGAGCAGGAGTATGAACAGAAGGGAGGAGGGGAAACTCGGTACCAGCACGTAGCCTACTCCTTTCGAAAAGAAAAGTACCAAGGGGACCAACGGCTTAACGTCCCATCCGAAAGGACGGTGTAACTTTGACAGTCATATGGGTTCCTCCACTAACCCGGACTGCCGAGCAGACGTCGAGGAGAACGAAGCCGTTACACTAGCTTTCGAACATCTGCTCTAACCAGCGGTATACGTGAGTTTCAGGGAAGAGCGGTCATCCACTCTACCCATGACCACGCCTGATTCTGCTTAACTTCGGTGTTCGAGTGGGAACCGGTTAAACGAGCTCGGCTAAACCACTGGCTTTATATTTTTGTAAAAAAAAATCTTAATTAAATAAATATTAATACAAAATTGAAAAAAAATGTGTGGCTAAAAAGGGTTGATAATAACGATTGTTACGTTCTCACACACGCGTTCCACTGTGCACCTACAATTCAGGACGAATGAACTACAATCAACCCGGCACCTCCACCATAATTTGAAAAAATAAATTGAATTTTCTGATGTGTTAACATCATACAATGAGCTTACATATTTGTATTGCAAGTTATACATATCCTTGTTTTAATTTTTCACTCTTTTCATAACATTTACGATTTTAAAAGATTTCGATATTTCAATGTGGAGTCCAAATATCGATTTCTTTGCCCAGACCTAATTTATAGAATATCACATAGCTTTTATAACTTTATTATGTTATTAACTTACATGCAAGCCTTAACCAATCCAGATAATCTAGTAGGCTAATATCATTAAATATAGAAGTAATGTTAATATTGGTCTAATTTATGTATAAATGTATTTGGGGGGCCTTCCCCGATTGCAAGTCAATTTCTCGCTTTCTTGATGGATGAATTTCGAGTGGTTGACGTATATATTCGGAGCAATAAGGGAACCAACCACATCTCGTGTTTCAAAGTCAACCCTACAAAACACATTTCGATGAGCTAACAATCAGAAGCTGGTCACCGATCAGTTGCCTTCAAACACATTCAGAAAGTGACTTGCAGGTTCAAGAACGCCGTGGCGTCGCCTGCCCGTGCGGCGATAGTGAACAGCTGCAGAGTCATGAACCCCTCCTTGCTAGGCCTGCCAGAAGAAGTAACCCTGAAACTCTTGGGATATGTAACTGCGAGAGACATCGCGGCCGTTTCGCAAACCTGCAAGCTTCTCAACGGCCAGTGTAAAGACCAGATCTTGTGGTTTAATTATGTTAACAGGGTGTTTTACCCCATGTCCTGGAGCCACCAGACCAATTGGTGTGTGCAGTATCAGAGGAGTCAAACAACTTTAATACATTCCCTTCTAATTATTTTGAATTTTTACAATGGCAAGAAGGCTTGCAGGACCTCTGAGGTGCAATACACCATCCTACTACAATTCACGAGTAGGCATAGCAATTTTGCGAATGGCAGGTTCATCGGTATCCAGGGAAGGTTAATGGAATTAGAACTTTGGAAAAACCTCACCAACGGCAGGGAGTTATTACATCAGCACAGCCAGAATGACTCATTACGCTTGTACATAGCCTTGGAGCGAGTCTCGCACTCCATAGTTCACCTGCTGGCTACTTTACTCAAACAGTACCAAATGTTGCCGTCCAATAGCGCCACTTGCTTCAAAGGGCTGAGTTACAGCTTTGGTCCATTTAAGGGGCTGGTTCAATCAAGGAAACCTTACCTATATCTGTCTGTATGCAACTTTCACGTATGGTATGTACTTTGTAAAGATATAAAAACTTTATGATATTTCAAGATTATAATAGTTATTGTTAACAAAATATGAAATCGCGTTGTAATATAATAAAAAATAACTACAAGTATTGTAAATATTTGTTTTAGAGATCTATTTGGAGTAGCTGACCACACAACCATTCAACGAAGAAGAAATACGCTATTACGCGTCAAAGTTAACTTTTTATTTGTCTACAAAAATGAACAATGGGAACCTTGAATAAAGAATGAAGAAGAAAGGAGTGAAGCAGCCCCTGTGCCCCTCTAGGCCCATGTTCCCCCCTAAAAAACAACGAAAGTTTCAAAACCATCAGCCAGGCGAGCGACGTCGACAGTAACAGCAATGCAGACCTCAAGATCTCTCACGGAACTATTTTTATCAAACCAACAGCTTTTCCGACATCCCATTAGTAATTTTCCCCACTATTTCAATACCGATCCGAGTCAAGTGTGTACTCACTCTACGCTCTCATCCTCCTCTCCGAGGTTAATAAAAACACGTGTGTTTATTTTATATTCGCAAGTTTTAGTGTAAGTTTTGAAATAGTGCACCACATCATGCTGTTATTCGCCATCGCAGACAAGCGATACGCCCCTAGCGACCGCCCGTGTCCCTACAGCCCTTGGGTTTAGCTGCTACGGCCGGTCAACTATTAGCGCGTGTTTCAATAGAGATTCAATGGAGACGAATAAGTATAAACGCATCAAATAAAACGTCGTGAAATAAGCCGCAATGAACCTGGTTGAACCTTATTCGTCTGATACATTTCTTAATCAAGAACACAAAACAAAAAACATACAAATGTTTGGTAATACCGTAAAACATTACAGAAAACAAAGAATAAAATATATGGTCAATATTGGGAAATCATAGTTCAAACATTACATCAGTCGTGTAAAAACAAATCAAAGCTAGTGTGTTATTGCTATTTAGGCTAGGGCTACACTGTGCGGTTGCTCCGCGACGGAGCACCCGGTGCAGGTTCGCAAAAGAAGGTCGACACATGGTTTTAGATGAGAGCGGCTACATAAAGCCTGGCGGTTCGCATGCGGGAAACGCAGCATGTCGAGCTCGATGCGGAGCACCCGTCCGGCAGCGCAGACAGAGCAGACACCTGCTGCAAAGAATTTAAGTACAAGGAAGGTACAAGCAACGGTGTAGATGGACTGAATTCTGAACTCATAGGTAGTGGTGAGTCAGACACCTCCTTCAAAGAACTTAAGTACAAGGAAGGTACAAGCAACGGTGTAGATGGACTGAATTCTGAACTCATAGGTAGTGGTGAGGCATATCCAAGATATAGACAAATGGTTTCAGAGAGCAAAAATAAAAGTCAGGAAAAAATGTGGCTACCATTAGCTAAAGAGCTAAACCAAAAAAATATAGTTCTCTTCAGTGTAAAAACAGGTGGAAAACACTTGAGCGAGCATTTAAGAAAACGATAGACAACAATAAAGGTTCATGGACTTTTGTATTTATCAAGGTAATATTGTTACTCAAGATATAAAAAATATGAACAAATAAAACCATAACTGATGACTTATCTAATTAATTTTCTTAATACATTTGTAGTGCCAAGAAAACCAAACGTTACCGTTGGGAAATATTAGCAGGTGGACATTCGGCGTATTGTAGGCTTACGACTAGGCTTAAAACAATTTGGTCAGTCTGCCTGAAGGAACAAAAGGTCATATTGGTGCTAAATGTTTGTTGAAAAGATCTTGTAGGGCCTAGGACAAGAGCCTAGAGCCTAATCCTGGGCTAAACTAGGCCCTAGACTGGGGCAACTCTTTAGGAAGATCCCCTGAGAATTATGTTGATTGATTGGATATTGCTTAACGTCTCAAATTTATGCAACTTGGCTAATCGAGACGAAGGGAGGGACGTAAGGAATGACGCGGGGGGACAAGGGGTGGACAGGCCTGTGCTGGTACGAACCAGCCACAAGCGTATGGGGAGAGCAGGGGTCCCCCCACGTCGTGGTTGTCTTGTTATTGTTTGTTGTTTCTAGGTGGCTTATCTTACCCTTTTTGGCGGAAAAAGCGACGCAGACCTTGTAAGAAACGTTTTGAAAAGAGTAATTAGCAGAACACTGGCCCTTCGACTGAATTGGATTGGCACTGAGGGGAATAGGACCATAAAAGATTTTCCAAGCGTCTTATCCATGATCTATCATAAGTACCTACTAATATAAATTGTAATGGCTACAGCAGTGCTTTAATGTTGGAATGCAGTTAGCATACGCACGCATACCACTCACTCAGCCTACCTTTTTGAGAACTCGTACGGCTCGTATTGCTTAACGTCTCATATTTATGCAACTTGGCTAATCGAGACGCAGGGAGGAACGTAAGGGATGACGCGGGGGGCCAAGGGGTGGACAGGCCTGTGCTGGTACGAACCAGCCACAAGCGTATGGGGAGAGCAGGGGTCCCCCCACGTCGTGGTTGTCTTGTTATTGTTTGTTGTTTCTAGGTGGTTTATCTTACCCTTTTTGGCGGAAAAAGCGACGCAGACTTTGTAAGAAACGTTTTGAAAAGAGTAATTAGCAGAACACTGGCCCTTCGATTGAATTGGATTGGCACTGAGGGGAAGAGGACCATAAAAGATTTTCCAAGCGTCTTATCCATGATCTATCATAAGTACCTACTAATGTCAATTGTAATGGCTACAGCAGTGCTTAATTAATGTTGGAATGCAGTTAGTATACGCACGCATACCACTCACTCAGCCTACCTTTTTGAGAACTCGTACGGCGTATCTGTTCCTTTATCCCAGGTTGATTTTTCTTATGGTTAGGCCTATCGCTACTATAGTTGCAAATTGTAGTTCCCGTAGTGTACAGAATGGTGAAAGTGTACTAGGTACTTGTGAAGCATAGACTTAAACAGTCGTGTCATGGAGGGTATACGGCGTATCCCAAAGTGAAATATATACCTTTACACCACAGTTTACTAAAAAAATATGTTCAGGGTATACATACTGGGTGCATACGTGGGTACTGTGACTGTGTACGTTATCTCTTCGTACAAATGAGGAAACTCAATGTCAAATAACAGAATATAATTTGAAATTCGGATACCCGGAAACCATTTCCGAACCTGTTCTCTACCGATTCGGTGTCAAATTTCAAAATCCGGATCAAATTTATAATAACACAAGATTGCTTGCACCGCCTATAGGCCAACTAGACTACCCCTACTGGACGTCACAAAACAACTTGTTTTCCCAAAATCCTTGAATCGTAGCTTGGATGTCACTACTCACTATAATCATTTGAACTTGAAGATAATGCACCAAATAAATTTTAATATGACTTTCCTGCAATCTTAATGCTGCAAAATTACTCGTTGGGTTCTGCTAGCCTAGATGTCAAGTGGCCACTTGTTGCACAATATTACCTTCTCTCGAAGAGCATTACATTTATATTGCTGTAACCGAGCTTTGAGTTTCTTTGATTATTTAAAAGATAATCACGGTTTAACATCCACGATAATTAGGGTTGCCGTTCGATACGAATTTCAGTATCGATAATTGAACCAGTTAAATTGATTATCGGTCGTCGCGATAATAAATTTAAAAAATATTGATCGATAATCGAATAAAAATTAGGCCTAAACTTGCATGCATACCCACGCGGACCTTTTGCGAGTGCGTTCATTTGTTCCTTTTATTTGCTCAAAACAGGGCTTTTTCATGCTAGCAACGTCTTTCACGAGATCCCCCCCCCCCCCTCCACGCGTCTGGCCGGCCCTACGAGAGCTCGCTACGTGGAGTTGACAGACGCTACTCGGCTCGAGTGTTGTCTTTGTGAAGGTCGTTCTTCTTGGAGTTGGTTAGTTAGATAATGTTGTTTTAAGGCACTCAACAGAAGAGTTATCAGTGCCCATGTCAAGTGTATTGGAATTTACTTTTGCCAACCTAGAATCTTATTTGTTATCGATTCAACGGTCCGTCGCTGCAAACATTAAAATATTTAGTGCCATGTTGAAAAACTATCCAGCTTATATTTTCGCGATACGGGACCAGGAACGATGAGGGTAAACCCTTTTTCGCAGCTCGTCGGTGGGGCCCTCGTGGACAACGTAATTCTAACACTTTTTTTTTCAAATAATCGTTCATATCAGGTCCACGGTTCGAGCCCCGGCAACGATTTTTCGAGGAAAATGCGAAATGGAATATGCCACCGTGAAAATCGTATTGGGAAATCCAAAAAACATTGTTTCTTCGAATAGCTCTGCCAATTTTCGACCGATCGGGTCTATCTTGGGCTGTATGGAACCGTATCGGTCCGCGCAGCAGGAATTTTTAAAAGGGGTAATTTTGCATGTCAAAACGGTGATCCGAGCATTCCTTCACCCATTTTGGGGCATTTTTTTTTTTGGGGGGGCATTGGTGTTTTTTATTGTAGAAAAATAACGGTCACAATACGGGCGGCTGTGTCGGTCTTTACCAGCTGTTTGTCACGAGTAAAACGCAACTTTGGTTTGAACTAGTATGACATATTTTGTTTAAATTAAGTTTATCGTTTTGTTGCAGACGAATTTGCTTGGATTGAAGATATGGTGGGGCTGGGGGCAGGCCCGGTGACCTACACATTTGACGAGATTTTAGCAGATGTAATGGATGGTCTCCCTACTGAGGAGGATGTTATTGTCGAGGGCGAGGCCCTCGGATTCGAAGAAACCCTCCTGCAAGACATGGATATGCCACAGGTCGGCAATGTGGCGTTATAAGATGAGCCGGGCGACAACGATAATGTTGTCGAGGACGAGGCCCCCCTAGATATGCCACAGGTTGGCTACGTGGAGCTGTTGCCCGGCGACTTGCCGCAGGAGGTAGTGGAGGCGCCAGCGGTACTCGTCAAAGAACTAATCACTGTAAGTCAGATGTGTATTTCTATAAATCGTTATAATCTTTCTTGATGTTTGTTCATGTTGCTTGAATTAGGTTTTCCATTTTATTGCGGTCAGCATCTAGCTCGGAAACAACCGAGGCCGTGGCCAGCAAGAGGCCATATCATAAGCTCTGCCGCTGCCCCATCTGCGGGGTAAGGGTAAGAGATTTAAAAGTGCACTACATGTCAAACTGCCACGAATTTTCAGAGGCAAAGGCACGGCGGAAATACGACCGCTACGACTGGCGGCGCCAGCTTGCCCTACTTCATCCGGGTAGGAGACCCGGACACCGGGAGGAGTCATCGGTGAGTACGCGTACATAGCTTGTGATGTGTAATTTAAAAGTATTTGACTTGTTTTGGACATTTGTGCATTTCTCTTCTCTAGTAGGAGGAGGAGCCGGAGGTGACGAAGGCAAGAGTACCGTCTCTACGCCCGGCACGATATAGGTGCGAAGAGTGCGGAACTCAGGTTGGCGTACCTCAGGCGCCATGTGGAGAGAATCCACCATTGTACTGGTGAAAAGCTTAACTTTGTTCTCTTAAGATGGGAGCATCGCCGATCCCGGGACAAGAAAAGGCCGCCGAGGAATCCGTTGTAGATCTGTAAGCTAACTTTTTTTATCCATTGTCAATTTTTTATACCTGTTCCAACTCCATATTTACAAAATGTTTAGGAAAGCAATTTCAAAATTCAACCCATCTGAATGAAGGCTAAATATTGAAATTTGAAAGAAAAAAAAACAAACATTTGCCATGCGGTACTTGGCATTATTTATACCTACCAGTACTTCTTTAAAAGGGTGTGCTATTAACTTTGCAAATTAACTATGCACCTCTGGCTCACATTTAAAATTCACTTAGTTCACAAAAAACATGTCTAACAATGGCATGCATCTAAGCTTACTGATCTTTCAAGAGTGCTTCCCTAAACCTTATGTCATTTGGAGCCAAAAATTTGTACTGAGATTTGATGTCCTTTATTTTTGCCCGGTCCGATTTAGGTACCGAAGGAATCGTTTCAGATCCTGGTGGTCTGTAATCTCGAGACTGCACACTTTTTTAACAAAATATTTATACTACTTTTTATACTTTTTATACCATTTATACTATTACTAACTATACTTTTAAATTTCATTAATTATTATATTTTATATATTGTACCTTTTATATTTTTATATATAAAAATTTTATAACTTCAACACTTTTTTAACAAACTATTTATACTACTTTTTATACTTTTTATACCATTTATACTATTACTAACTATACTTTTAATTTCATTAAAGGGGCTAAAAACCCCAAAAATTATTTTTTACCACGTGATCTATAGCACAATACTACACTAAAATGACCGTTTAAAAAATTATATCTTGTAACTGTGATTTAACACGAATTTTTTAATTTTTTTGATCCAGAAATTTGCGAAAATTGGTGTTTTGGGAAATTTCTTAAATCGGCTTTAACCTGCTTCTTTTTTGGTCCACATAGATACTAGACCATAGTACCAATCTAAAATGCCCCTTTATAACATCGTGTCTTGAAACTGTGCCCAAATATACCCTCAAACACGCAAAAATATGCATTCCAAAATCACACCCCATCTTGGTAATCAGCATATTTTGACCGAACTACTTGCCCAAATTACAAAACAAAATACAGAGAATTTACAGAAAAGGCTGTAGAGTACGTCAATAATGGCCAATATTTTTTTGGATCAAAATCCTCCAAGGTCACGGGGCATAAAGATCGTCCCCATGTTATTTCTTATGGGAGATTTTTGCCGATGGGACCTAGCTCGAAAAATGTCATTTTTGACAATTTTTTGAGAGGTCATGGTGGCCCCAATAATTTTTCTGTTAGTTGCTAAATTCATTATTAGTAAGCCTGAGTAAAATATATTTTTTGAGTTTAGCGGTTAAATACCGCTTTAATTATTATGTTTTATATATTGTACCTTTTATATTTTTATATATTAAAATTTTATAACTTCATATGATTTGTTCACTTACAATACCCAGTACCCCTGGCATGTATACCAAACTGTCGTCCACTGACGGTGAAACAGTCTTCGTTGTGATCCTTTATCTCTGTTGTGTTCTATGTTAACTAAGTCCAAAACGTATTTTAGCCTCCACCACTTCTAGTGATTAGGAGGTGGTAATTTTGCACATGTTGATTGCTTTGCTCTGTATGAGGGGTTTGGTTACTTTAAATATAGTGTCTAGTTTAGTTGGTTCTTACTCTTCTTTCCTTCTTTTGTTGGGTGTTGCCAAGGTCATTACAGACCTAAAGAGCAGCGGTGTTTCTCAAACATTCACACCCTGTGATTGGCACTAAGCCTTCACTAAATTATTGTAGTTTAGTTTGCGCTTTTACTGTTAGTTAGTTAGTTATTAGGGTTTAAGGGCACACAACACTAAGGTTATCAGTGCCCGTATTCTCTTTTATAATGACATGTGTTGTGTTCTTCCTTCCGCTATCTATGTCCGGTGTTCACCCACTTGGGCACCGTGTGTTTCTTCAAAACCACCAACACCGTGTGGCTGGCACTAGGCGACCACTAAAGTTTAGGTTATTATGTATTTATTTGTTGTTTGGTGGTATCAAGAAATGCTGCAATTGACGTCCGGAGGTAGGTGCCTACCCGAATGAAACTACTTTTCAATATCTAATTGTGTCATTCATACTTGTGTGTTTGATATTAATGTACTTGTTTTAGTACTAATAAGACCAGTACTATGCCTTTATTTGCATAAATGATCAACGGGCTCAGGTACCCCCCCCCCCCCCCCCCCCCCGGTTAACTAAGTTCCAACGTGTTTTCGCCCCAACCACTTCTAGAGTTTTAGTTGGGAAAGTTACGCCCTTGTGGTCTGCTTTGCTCTGCATTGAGAGGTTTGGTCACTCTAACTATGGAGGTCCTAACCACACTAAGCTTCTTGAAGAAGACTCACTAGAGGGTTTAAATTATGTGCTAACATAACATATCTTGCAGACAGTCTAAACCTAGGGCCTCATGGCGTCTATTTACATTTTAGCAAGCTTTGGCTTAAGCAACATTAAAATATTTTCAAATGATATTCGTAGAGAGATTGCATAGGTATATATTTCTACCTGTTTAACTATTATCTACTTGACCTTCCTTCTTTATTACATTCTCGGTTAAACCGCTGGCTTTCGGTATGTAAGTGATGGCTGTGTGAGAGAGGACATATTGTGCTTGATAAGCTTCCCGAATTCCACTTCATTGGGATATTTAGATTGATTGATTGGATATTGCTTAACGTCTCATATTTATGCAACTTGGCTAATCGAGACGAAGGGAGGGACGTAAGGGATGACGCGGGGGGACAAGGGGTGGACAGGCCTGTGCTGGTCAGAACCAGCCACAAGCATATGGGAAGGACAGGGGTTCCCCTACGTCGTTGTCGTCTCCGTCTGTGTCATCATCCGTCCGTGTTGTCATTGTCGTCGCCGTCGGGAAGGTAGTCAAAGGGATGGGGAAAGTTCCCCGACGACGATCCAGAGTTCGCCATTAGTTTCAGGGAGAAAAACTCCCCTAATCACGGGCCAAACCACGAGAAGGTTGCGAGTTGGAATTTGATGGCCCATTGGGATATTTAGAATCCATAACAAAACTATTGGACACATCAGAATTAGACTACAGAAACCAGTTCTGAATAATTAGTCTTGGCACCGATTGGACAACCAGTATGGTAGGCCATAAGTCTGGATTAGCTGTACAAATGGGAACAACTTGTGAGAAACTTACCAGTGCACACTGTGTTGCTCACCGGCTACAGCTTTCAATGTTGGACGTTTGTAAAAGCATACCTTACATCCCAATGTTTGATAAAGCAGTCAGTAGTGTATATAAATTTTATGGAGGATCACCTAAACGTCTACACCAACTGCAGGTAACACCTGCTGCATTATGCAAAGAAATTATTTAGTTAACAGATATCCATGGATGCCGTTAACTCTCCATTCGATTGTGAGGAAGCAAAATGATACGTTGCAAAATTGCAATTTTTTAAAAGCCATTTCTGGCTATTTGTATGTCAACCATTTTAACAACCATTGTTTGTCAGGTCCAAAATCCCATTTTAGAGTGCGGGTATGGGACATTTAAGCGCCGTTTTAGTTTGTACGAGACATTTACCAGGCATCTTCTAAAGGAGCATAAATATAGGCCAAGAATTAAAAACGATAAATATACTTTTTTACCAGTAAAGGAAAACCAGCCAGCCAGTGTGGCAGTGGTGCCCATTACCCTTAAGTACCTTTAAAGTAGAACTATTGATTTAGTAGCCGCCAAAGAAGACCTGACGACAACGAATGTTGAATTCGAATATCTATCAAGCTAATTAGAAATGCAAACTAGTATTGTAGCTAAGTTGTGCATGACAGCCAGGGTAGAGACCACAATTAATCAATCAATCAATCAATCAATCTCTCTCTCTCTCTCTCTCTCTCTCTCAACCTACCCTCAACCTACCTACCCTCAACTCTTCACTGGCAAGACTAGATGGGTATAGGCTGATCAGAAACGATCGCACTAAACGTCGCGGGGGAGGGGTCTGTGCTTACATCCGTGATGATGTGAAAAGTAAAATTCTTTCTAAATCACCCAACGAGTATTGTTCCCCGGGCCGGAATACATGATTTTGGAAATTAAAATTTCAAATCACTCTATACTTATAGCATTTGTCTACCGTCCCCGAAAATTGGGTTTCTCAAAAGACTTTGAAAGTTCACTCTTACAATTCATTCCCCATTATGAGCACGTAATTGAAATGGGTGTTTAATACTAACATTCTAGCTGTTAATCACACAGATACAAAGCAACTAACTACCATATTCGAATCATGCAACCTAACTATATTACCGCTAAAAAACCAACCCATCATACCTCACCTCGCATACATGGATTGACCTTATAATGACGTCAAACCGTGATAAAGTCTTAAATCACGGTCAATTTTCCCTGTACCAGGCATATCAGCAACAACCATTTTTTTGTCAAGTCCAAAATCCCTTTTAGAGTGCGGGTATGGGACATTTAAGCGCCGTTTTAGTTTTGTACGAGACATTTACCAGGCATCTCTAAGGAGCATAAATATAGGCCAAGAATTGAAACGAAAAATATATTTTTTTACCAGTAAAGGAAAACCACCAGCCAGTGTGGCAGTGGTGCCCTTTACCCTTAAGTGTCGATACTGAAACAAGTCTTTGTATTCATATTCAGAACTGCAATCGCACTTTAAAATCCATTTTGATGGAACGGCAATAGATTTCCCCTCATGAACACTGCAACAAAAATTATACATAACCAAATTCGTTTTCAAATCACCTTTCAAACAGCACCCAAAACGCCCTTTTAGTTCCCGGAATGGGAGCCTTAAAATACAAACTGACATTGCAATAACCATGGAAGACAGTGCTAGCATACAAGACCAGTCAGAAATTGTAGATCAAGGTACCAATACCGACCCACAGATACAAAGTACTTCTCAAGACAAATCGTTAGTACGTAACCTTGCACTGTTTTATTTGATTAAAATAATACATGACATGGAGGGTTTCGGCTCAACACGTAACTCAATAGATTGGGTACATGAAAATATAAAATTCTAAAATGATGTCTACAACGTTATCCTACTGGAAGGGTCGCCAATGGTTTGGTATCGAAGTGACGGACAAATCTCTCATCAAATAGAGCGTCATGAGATGGGTGGTTACGCATTGCCCGGATCTTCAATACGTATCTGCCCAACAAGTAATTCCGTCTTCCTGCAAAGGACGTCATATCTGCCTCAGCATAGAGGCTGAGGACGGGGCTCGTCCGAAATGCACCCAGCGCCAGCCGGAGACCACTGTGGTGAACAGTATCGAGAAGTTTCAAGATGGAATCACGGGCCGACGAGTAGTGCTTGATGTTGAGGGGTTCACAATCCATAGAGCTTTTCAAGTGAATTAACTTGAAAAATGTTTAAATGCCTCATCATAAATAATAGCAAAAAAGCATATAAGCATAAAGATCACTTACTCCATTTACCAGTGTAGCGTCAATGTTCACGCCACCTGACGACGATGAAGAAATTGAGGAAGATGATGATACAATGACACTGATGGGGAAGAAGAGGTAGGCCAATATATATACGCTAAACTTAACCTTACGCCAAAGAGTGATGTGAAGTAGCGCAGAACGGTGTTATTTACACCGATGACTTGTAATTAGGAAGGCCCCCCACTTTCAGAATCCCAGAGCCTTTACACCCAGTAGAGTATTTTAGGCGGTACATTCCATCATCAATGTTTGAATTGATGGCTGAAAGAACATATTTGTATGCGTTGCTTCGAAATGAGCATAACTTGAGCTGAAAGAACTTATACTGCGTCGCGCGGCGTTTACTGAAGAAGAGGAAAGCGTGCAGCGGTGGAAATCGGAAGACATACATCTTCGTGAATGGGAGGCCGAAGAGGCTCGCCGTGAGGGGGGTGTGGTAGACGAAGAGGTTGCCGCGGTAGAAAGGAGAAGCTACAAATACAACGATCGAATAGCAATGTAAAAAACGGACTGGAAAATAGTAAAAGAATAGCCAGGAAAGATACAGCCCCTCAAAAGAAATATTGAATTGTAACACAATAACAACGAATCATTCTCAAGTAACTAATATTTTGAATCATCAATTTATTGATGCAAAAACTATTCTATTGGTCGGTGATAGTAATAGTATTGATGATGATAAAGTAAATAATGCTTTGGGAAAGATGGGGATTGCCACGAGGGAATCTTCACATGAACAAACGCTTACAGAATCTACAACAAGGTTAAAAATTTTACAAATATTGATTTGATTTGATTGGATATTGCTTAACGTCTCATATTTAGGCAACTTGGCTAATCGATGCGAAGGGAGGGACGTAAAGGATAACGCGGGGGCACAAAGGGTGGACAGGCCTGTGCTGGTCAGAACTAGCCACAAGCGTATGGGGAGGGCAGGGGTTCCCCCACGTCGTGGTCGTCTCCGTCTGTGTCATCATCCGTCCGTGTTGTCATCGTCGTCGCCGTCGGGGAGGTAGTCAAAGGGGAAGGGGAAAGTTCCCCGACGACGACCCAGAGCTCGTCATTAGTTTCAGGGAGAAAAACTCCCCTAATCACGGGCCAAACCACGAGAAGGTTGCGAGTTGGTATTTGAAAAGCAGAAACTGGACTTCCTGTATATCTTGAATACTAAATATTAATTTAGTATTTAAATCGACGACTGACAAGAATAAATGATTGCTAGTTGAACCTCTAGAACACTGTTTATAACTATTTCTACAAATCAATTGTTTATTAAAATAATATCATAACAGCTACATATAATAAAAAAAAAAAAAAATTCAATGTCTACTTATCAAATTACCCAGCAGCCAAGAAAGAAACTTAGAAGTCATATTTAAATTAACTAGCAAAACGCTAAAGTCCCGTCGCGTTGATGGAGGAGCTTTTTATAAGTTTTTAATTTGTGTGGTATCTATTTACTTATCAAGTGCCTTTTGAACGCATTGTTGGTGATTGTTGTCAAGTTTCTATTGTTACTTGTAAATTGTTATTATAAACCTAAAAAATTCAAATTAAAACCTTTATTCTATGGATTCTGGTTAATTTTCCCAACTTTTTCTTTCAAAAAGCAATACAACACCATTACCTTAATGTACATGTGAAATATGAACGTTAAAGCCCCACCCGTTTGGTCAGAATTGGCCCAAATGTCACGAAAATATCGCACTAAAAATCGAAAAAAATCGTAAAAGTACGATATTCATGAGAAATATTGCGTCGATTGTACCCAAAAACTATACACCTCTAAGTTCAGAGATTTCGAAGGTCCCCTCCAATTTCAATCAAGATCGGATTTGCCGTTTGCCTGGTAGAGAGTTAATAAACAGACAAAAAAACAAACAAACAAACAAACAAACAAACACCCGAGCAAAATTTTTTTGGGGGTCGATTAAATTGAAGTCTTCGCTCCGCTCATCCAACTTTGATCAATTGTTTTAATAGTAAAAAACAATAACACATAATATTATTAAAACAATTATTTAATTATTGTTATTATTATTATGTGCAATAATTAGGCACATTCACAAAAGGTATATTATACTAATACAAGTCTTTTGTGGCACTTCCATTGTGTATGCCCCACATTATGTACAATTAAAAATGTGATTAAAATAATTATTATCTTACATTACGCTTTTAGATTCAGGCCTGCACATAATTTATTTTGGTTTCACATCAAGTATATAGTCTAACTGCTTCACGAAATTACTTATGGATAATGCTTCTTTTTTTGTATAATCCAAGTATTCAGTATTCATGTAGACATAGCCATTTAGATAAAAAAAATCTATATACATTCCCAGTGTATTTGTGGAAGCATTTCTATGAAATTAATAATAAGATAATTAAAGTTCGCACCATAACCATATTAGTTACAGAAATAATATAATAATGAACTAAATATATTATTACTTTGAGTCGTAATCGCATGTTACGTTTCGAACAACGCGCCCATGGGCTGGATGCTTATATAAGCCAGCTAACGCGCCCAGTTATTCATAGGTGCGGTGTCCGAGTGGTGAAGGCGTGCGGCAGTGGAGAAAGGTATCTCGTGTTCAAATCCGGCTCATGGCGATAAAATTTATCTCGTGTATATTCCGTCTGCTAACTTGTACTTGTAATTCCTCAGATGGTCTAAAATATGAAATTAGTAGCTCCTCTTGATTAAAAGTTATTAATTTTTTAATTCGTTTCACTTATTGTATTAGATAGCGCCAGCGTTTCTTCAAACATGTTTCTGGGCGAGTGCCTTTTTAATGCTGGGCGCGCGCCCGTCGAAGCCGTAGTGGCTACAAAAGTGAATGCATATATGATGCTGGGCACGCGACCGCCAGACACGCCGGGCGAGTGACTTTCTAATGATGGGCATTCATACTATGTACACCGTGAAGGTCGCGGCAAAAGATGCTGGCCCTTATAAGCACAAAGGGACATATTAATACTGGGCAGGTAACAACCAAAAAGAAAACAAGATACATGCCTGGCACTGCTAGCGCCCGAACAACAGTGTCATTACGGTACTGGGCACAGTTTTTGTGTTGGCTGGGTATTTTGAGTAAAACATAAATTGGGTGGGGGTTGAGGAACTAACTTTGGCAGTCTCACTTGCTCATTTCTTAAAACTTAGGCTAATTTTAATAATGTATAGGGCTATGCAGTATGAACCACATTATGCCTTTATTTCCAACCATTTTTTTTGCACTCCCTCCCCTTTCAAGTTCAAAAATAGTTACGGGGAGGGGAGGGGCTGGGGAAAATCCGCCGGAAAATGCCCGCCAGTTACATACACATAGTAAAACATAAATTAAGTGGGGGGTGAGGAACTAACTTATGGCAGTCTGACTTGCTCATTTCTTAATACTTAGTCTAATTTTAATAATGTATAGTGCTATGCAGTATGCACCCTATAATGCATTATTTTGCAACCATATTTTTTTAATTTTTACACTCCCTCCCCTTTCAAGTTCAAAAATAAGTATGGGAGGGTAGGGGCGGGGGGAAAATCCGCCAGAAAATGGCCGCCAGTTGATTGCAATAGGCCTACACGTTTAGCGCAATGTTAATGAAAAATTAAAACTTTTTCACATTCAAAAAGGTCAAACGACTTGTGACCCTCAAGTCAATGACTTCTGCGATGAAAAGGGCACGAAGGTGGACTCAGCCACCAATAACAAATAGCCCCGCACATTAGGCGGAACTCCTTCCACAGTACCCACGGAACTGTGAAACTGCGGATGGCTAGACTCTTCATTCTGGGACTGTGGGCGGCCCAGATACCATCAGTGTCATATTCATTTATGAAGAGATTCTTGACATCATGTTTGAAGGCAGGCGTGTGCACTTACACATGGACGGTACTTCCAAAGCCATTCCGCCAATGTTTAAACTATAATTGTTTATTATCATTGTGGCAAGGGAAGAATATGTACGTTGGTTTTAATTTGGTGATTATAATAATTGATTTATATTCTTTGTAGTATATCGACACATTTTGACAAATTACGTATACACTGGTAGCAAGGTTAAGACTAAGCTAGGCTTATGTCCTATAATCCCGGTAACTTGACACAAGTAGGTGGGTGAAAACCTGTTGTTAAGAAAGTTTAAATAGAAAAATATTATAGTAAGGTTGCATAACACGCCCTTGCATTCCACCAGACTAAACTATATTACAACGTAAATCTATTAATTATAATCAAGACTGAGCACAGTAATAAACACAACAACATTATCAGAAGAGCCATTATAAACTTATATCTGTTTGTAGATAGGCCAAATCATATGTAAGTGAGATGAGGTGGGTTACGCATTGTCCGGATCTTTATTGCGTATCTGCCCAACAAGTAATTCCGTCTTTCTGTGAGGGAGCCTCAGCATACAGGCTGAAGACGGGGTTTGACCGAAATGCACCCAGCGCCAGACGGAGACCACTGTGGCGGACAGTATCGAGAAGCTTCAAGATGGAATCCCGGACCTACGAGTAGACCCAACAGGCCTAGTCCATTACGGATCTAACCAGTGAACCATATATTCGCAAAAGACATGTCCTGTCCGCACCCCATGAAGTGTTACTAAGAACTTAAAGGATATAAAATTTCAACATACATCGTTTGCGCAATTCAGAGACGTGGTATCTCCAATGTAATTTAGCATCAAACTACTCCAAGCCAAGAACGCGAACGTGTGGTTTGAATTCTAGTTTTTCTAGGGACACACTTCAGATCGAAGAATATGCAGGACCAGACGTTTAAACAACATGCAGGGTAACAATCACTCAGGAGCTGGATCGAGTAGGTTCTTTCAGTGACTGCTTCCCTTACAACCTCTTCGCGTCGAGAAGAACGCCTTGAAGAGATTCAAGGTGTTACATTGTCTTTGATTTTGCAAAGCTTATTTTTGAATGATATGCAATTCTTTTTATTGTTTTTTTCTTTTTAGATGGATGACATAATAGAGTTTGTCCACGTATCTGTGTCCGGCGAAATCGATGCAGTCAAGGCGGAGTCTACATTTATAAATCTCCGGGGTTACTAAAATTAAGCATTTACAAGTGTTCAACTTTAATTGGAAAACGCCAGGGTTATTTAATATAGTTCAAGCCCAACTCTTAAAGAGCGCAGTTGTTGACAAATGCCAGCCAGTCGCGATATCGCAATCTCCACACATGTCGTCACAATCGTTTCCATCAACACAATTGAACCCCAGGGCTTTGACATCTTAGAGCCCTTTGTACTCTCCCAAGTCCATCTCAACATCAATTTCTACAAAATGGTGGAAGTTTTCCCGCCATCGTTGAAGGACAAACTTCTAACAAAACAACATGTCACATGGGTTAAGGGCCCTCTTCAAACCTTGCTTGGACAGCCAATAAGAACTTGGGTAAAGCTTCTTTGAAAAGTTTTTTTTTTCTAATTTAATTCGTGAATACCCCGATACTCTGGAGGATAGAGTAATGGATAGCTCAGTTCATGAAAAGAGTTATGCAGCTAACCTTAATAGGGAAAAGAAACTGGATAAAAGGAAAAATGGGAAAGTGGAAGAATATGATGTTAATGATGTAGGGAATGACGTAAATCGGAAACGTTAATGTAAAAAAAAAAATATATAGTTGCATAAACTTCCTCCCAACATAACTATTCATTGGAGAAACTTGGGCATCCCAAGAAGAAAAGAAGACCGCAATGCACATCATCTCCACCAGCATGTGCAGTAGCCAAAGACTTGGCTTTTTGGGACCAGCTCAGTTCAGGTTTAAAGAATCTGTCTCTCCAGCCGGCAGCCATTAACTATGTACAGGGTCAAGACGGTTTTAACCAAGCAGGTTACAAGGTAAATCCCTCACCTGAACACTCAAATGCTCCAATACGGACCTTATCAATGGTAGCACACCCGCTCCACAGACTACCTTACTCTAGGCAAAACAGGCTAAGGCTAAGGGTTAATCCAGCGTGGGCGGACATGCAACCAGGGGCAACGAGGTTAAATGCCCCCTTCTCAAACAAGCGGGAAACGAAATAGCGTAGATTCTGGCAAGACACCTGGCCTCGGAAGTTACGCAAGCTGTTATACGGTTGCGCAGATGCAAACCATAGAGATTACTATTCAAGCAATGATTGAGGTTACTATAGACACTGTGCATGGGCGGTGACGGTCCAAGAAAGACCAGCCCCAAGTTTGTGCTAAACCTACATCTTTCAAGAATCCGAGCCTCCAATCAGTCCGCGAGAAGTTTTCTAAATGTAAACGTGCCGAAGATATTTGGCCAGCAAACAAACGTGTGAAAATTGACGATGTCGCCCGTCCACAAAGTCAAGTCAATGGACTTTTTATGGAATTCCCTGTGCTCTACGAGACATATTATAAGCAGAGGAGAGGACTGAAAGCAACCGTATTTTGCTGTGATATTTTAAACAAGTCGTCACTGACATTGTACAAACTTCAAAGCAAAATGCTTGCCGAGGTGTGGTAAGAAAACTGCTTACTAACCACAGTCAGTCTGGAACGGATCGTTCAACAATCCACAACATTCGTTTAGAGACACAAGTTAGTTAGTTATTGGGGTTTTACGGCATTTACATTTAAACGCTAATGAAATTGAAGAGTGTGCGGTCCAAACAATAGATCAAAGCAAAAATGATAATTGGCATTTACAGAGGAAGATAAGAAAATCTGCAAGCTCTAAGGCCCACCGTATAAAAAACAGAAAAAAAGGTTTGAGAAACTTGTCCCGAGATTCCTTTGTCCCAAAACCCTTTTTTGGAAACTCGGCTACAAGATTGGAAACAAAATGGAAAATGGAAGTTGTGACATTTTTACCTTGACCCTTGTGCAACTTTTACGCCTTTAAGGATGTTTCGTTTTTTGATTGATTTATTGATTATATATTGCTTGACGTCTCATATTTATGCAACTTGGCTAATCGAACGAAGGGAGGGACGTAAGGGATGACGCGGGGGGACAATGGTGGACAGGCCTGTGCTGGTCCCGAACCACCACAAGCAAATGGGGAGGACGGGGTTTTCCCCCCCGTCCTTGGTCGTCTCCATCTGTGTCATCATCTGTCCGTGTTGTCATTGTCGTCGCCGTCGGGGAGGTAGTCAAAGGGAAGGGGAAATTTCCCCGACGACGACCCAGAGCTCGCCATTAGTTTCAGGGAGAAGAACTCCCCTTATCACGGGCCAAACCACGAGAAGGTTGCGAGTTGGAATTTGATGGCCCGATAATATTATTAGATTCGTTTTTTCATACCAATGATTTCTCTTTTCAGATTCCCATTTTGGGGGGCCCAGCATAACACTCCCCCCATCTACTCGTTCCGACTCACATTCCACCTTTTAAGTTCCTCTCCCTGTTAAATCAATATAAATACTCCCATCTCGAAGACCTGCCCGCCTTGATTTTATTGCTCACAGGGAACGATTGAACATTTGGAGGCTCGTAGGGTAGAAAACATCCACACCCTTTTTGTCCAGTATCCACTTTGAGATTCATAATCACCCGTTCCCGGCTAATATAATGAGAGTAGCCAGGTCGGTGGTGAACAAATATCCTGGGTGCTTTTAGGCTCTTTCAAACGGGGTGCTGGAAACCAAATAAAAAAATAGAATAGACACCGTAAACAGAAAAAAATAAGGCCTCAAAAAGACGTCTTGACATGCTGCCAGGGCCACCAACGACGAAGGACCCAAAGAAAGGTCGTCCTTAAAAAAAAAACGAGTATGGTATGCCAAATCAAACAATATGAATTAGTCAGTAATTTACAAGTAATTAAAGTGTTTATATAATATATATATTATATATACTTATAACAATCGTGTGACCGTTAGTGTAGGGGAAGCTGTTGACTTTTGTTTTTTCTACCAAACACCAGAGTGGTTACATTAAGCAGAGCAAAAGGTCTGCATTACCGGCAGTGTATGCTACAGCCAGTACACATACACCAAACCTAGCAAAGTTTCAGGAACTGGACAGCAAAATGAATGGTATCGTTTTCCACACCTTTAGCGTATTTCATTCAACGCAAATGGAAAGGAAAATAAACCATTAGCAATTAAGGCGTATAAAAGAGGCATGGACAGCAACATGATGCAGCTGGGCATACTAGTAAAGCTTCTGTGCCATGGATAGGTTACAGTCCTGATGGCATTGTTGCGATGGTAAACATTCCTTTATTAAGCGAGCGAAGCGAGCGTTTCCATTTGACTCTGCCGGAAAAATTAGTCACTGGTTTTGTTTTTTTTTTGTTTTTTTTTTTTTTTTTTTTTTTTGTATGTCTCGCCATAACGTTCGAACGGAGGCTCGGATCGAGTTGAAATTTTGACCATCCGCAAGCTTCGTTCTCGATTGAATGCCATTAGTTTTGTGGCAAAATGTTCAAAAAGTTAAAAAGTTACATTAAAGTTAATCGAAGTTTTTTTTTCAAACTAAACGGCGACAAAATCTGAGATAGCCAAATCATTTAGAATGTCCGTCCGGTCACGAATATGTTAATTTTATTTTGATCCGATAAGTAGTGTAGATGGAAATTACATTATAACAAAAGGAACGTTGCCATGGCAACGAAAAGACGCGCGAAGTTTCTAATGCACTGCCACCTAGAAGAAATCAAAATACTTTCGAGGAAGCAGTCTATTATTTGTCAACAAAGAGTTTAAATAGTTTTCCCAAGGAGTCAAGGTCCTCTAGATGGCGGTGGATTTCCATCCACAAAGTAAGGTTTACTTACACACGGGTTTACCCAAATACCTTGGCCAGTGGCGGCTTGAACCCCTGAAAACCCCGGGGCCAACTTTTATGTATTACACCCACCCACCCCACGCATGGGCGCCGCAGGAATTTTGGCAGGGGGCATACATCACAATCTGTACTTTCGTTGGGCAAGCACAGGGGGTTTGGGGGCGAGCCCCCCAACAATAGCGCCGCAGGCGAAAATTTTGAAATCAGGTTTTTAGAATGCGTTTGGTGGGTTTTAGAAAAAAGTAGTGGGCTGAATACATACCAAAATTATGTAATTTGTGTGCAGTCGATACTCAAAACTAGAAAACCACCAAAAGGAATCTTAAAGAACCTTCAAAATAATTTACCCCTTTTTTTTGTCCTTTAGTCAAAAGCTTCAGATTCCCAACAATGAGTTTTTCGGTTTTCCTTTCTCGATTTGGTTAATCGGAAACACTCCCGTGGGTGTAATTGTTTTATTTACTACAATTCAGAAATTAAAAAAGTCCGCCCCAACCGGGAATCGAAACCACGGATCTCCCACATTCCAGGTGGACGTCTTAACCACTAGACCATCAGGACGGGTACATTTAATCTCTGAATTGTAGTTGCATTATACATCTGAATAGATGGAACATAATAGCGTTATTAGTTTTTTTGATTACTGAGATAATATGACTTACCCCACCTCACATCTTCCTTTTCGCAAGCCTTTTATTGTGACGATCAAATTCGCATTATTCCATGGTGTGGTATTCTTTTCAAAACTCAAGACGAAACTATTGCAGGTAAAAGACACAATAAGCTATTAATCATAAATCCAGACATCAAATAAGGGCAAATTAGCACTTCTGCTGGCTCGTGGCCATGGAGGGGGGGGGAGGGCAACTGCCCCCTTGCCCTCTCCTGCGGGTGCCCATGCACCCACGTGATGGCGACATATTTTCTGCTATAGTGCCCCAAATTAGGTGGCCTAACACACTTTTTCAGGCGAGCCCTTAAATATGCCGTGGCAAACAGCTAAGCATACCCACCGGCAAGGGCGTCTACAGAAATCTTGTCCGGGACGGGCAAAATCCCAACTTGTACCTTCGCGGAAAAATAAGGGGGGTTTGGGGGGCCTGCCCCCAATAACTGCGCCGCAGGCGAAATTTTTTTATCAGGTTTTTAGAGTGCATTTGGTGTGTTTTAGAAAAAAGTAGTGGGCTAAATGCAACATCAAAATAATGTAGTTTTTGTGCAGTCGAACTGACATTACCAGGATATTTCGGCGACGTGGTACCCTTCTCAATTTTAATATTAATATATAAAAATGAAATGAATATTCTAATTCACAGCTAACTATTCTTAAATAATATATGCATATAAATAATAGAGTGGAGTTGATTTACCTTTACATTTATTTTATGTCATCGAGAAAGCAATAGCTGGATATACTGAAAAGTATTGTCGGACACTTCTTGGTAAGATAGCTTTAAAAAAAATGACGGACCAGACCGGCCAGTGGCGTAAAACTTATCTCATAGTTTGGCTTTGTCCTTGATTTTTTATTATAATTAGTAGGTGCCTTACAATTGTTATTTATATTTTTAGGGTGTTGTAACTTTCTATTTTTAATGTATTTCATTATATTAATTCATTTTCTTACCACAGAGCTAACACAAATCAGTATATTACACTTTTTCTTGTGTCTACTTCAGCCTACGCCAGATAGGTTCATAAACATTGGTGTGGTTTTCTTGTATTAATTCCATTACAGTGACACCCTCTTTCGAATTGCCGCGTGTTTTTTTTATCCTCTCTCATACTTTTTCTCAATAATTTCTTTCTTTGGCCCCCCCCCCCCCCCCCCCCTCCCAGGCTACTGGAGCGGCCGCTACCCTTGCTCCCGTGGGGTGGGCGCTACTGCCCTGGAAGGTCTTGTCCTTGTGCTCGATTGGGGTTTTTAACAAAATGTTGGCTCAAGAAACCGAAAAAAAAAGGACTATCAAATGTTAAAAGCTTGGCCAGGGATCCTGGCCCCCCTCCTCCCACCCCCTGCGGACACCCATATCCACCCGGCACCACTGGTATAGTAGTGGTAACAGAAAAAAATATTAGATGCTTGGTGGTACCGCGCGTTTGGGTGACTTTGTTCTTTTTCAGTTTATTTGGCACGATCTTTTGAGCGCGCATTTTAAAACCATCACAATAATTACATTCCCATCTGACACAAGTATTGGCTTGTTCTGGAAATTTTCATCATATAGGCATGATACTATTTCTTTAATAGCACATCTTTATGCAGCAAACACTCAATGATTAATAGGCCTACTTCCCCCACCCACCACCCCCATCCACCCTGACCTGACCACCCACCCACCTATTTCTCGCGGGGCCATGGCCCCGAATTTGTATGGTCAGGCCGCCACTGACCTTGGCAATAATAAATAAATATTGGAAACATGGCCTGTGGACAGCGAACATCGCAAATTTTAAATTTAAAAAAATGTGCAATGTGGGTCTAGCTATAGCACGTGCTCGCTTATCAACGCGTCCAACTGAGCGTTTCCTAGTAGAAGTAAAGTGCTTAAACGTGGGCAAAATATTGAGTGGCATAGAACTAGCAGAAGCATCACGCTGCCTTGAAGTATTATCAGGGATGTATTCACTAAAAAAGCGGCATAAGTTTCATGGACAGGTGCAACTAGGTATGTTTGTAACGAACATAAAACTGGGGCCACTTTCTGCTCTACTCAATTGAACATGAATGCATTTACCAGTCATTTTGATAAATAGTTGTTTCGAACATGATTTCCTCTTTACGTTACATTTACTTCCAGGCAATGTTACCATTTTTAACCAAAACTTAAAAATGTTTGAGAAGATTCAGAGTCTGATCCACATGTGTTTTTTTTTTGTTTGACTGAAGTCATTTAAATGGCTTACAATATTGTCAAATATCAATGCCACAATTGTGTACATAAAATATAGTAGCTCGATACCTAGGCCTACGATAATTCCGGGGATGACATCGTGGGTAGGCCTACCCGGTTGTACGAGGATCATCGTAGTGCTATTAAGAGCTACTGGTAATAATTTATGGGAAACAAAATTGCATGAATGTTGTGTAAAAGTCAATAGTGTCGATACAAAACAATACCAGTCTTAGTATTTATCGCCTTTGAAAAAATTTGCTCTACGATAGACCCAACGGGCCACAGTCCATTACGGATCTAATAAGTAAACCCATATATTCCCCAATAGACATGTCTGTCCGCACCCCATGAAGTGTTACTAAGAACTTACAGGATATTAAATTTCAAACATACATTTTTTGCGCAATTCAGAGACGTGGTATCTCCAATGTAATTTAGCATCAAACTCCAAGCCAAAAAACGCGAACGTGTGGTTTAAATTCTATTTTTTCTAGGGACAAAATTCAGATAGAAAAATATGCAGGAGCAGACGTATAAACAATATACAGGGTAACAATCACTCAGGAGCTGGATCGAGTAGGTTCTTTCAGTGACTGCTTCCCTTACAACCTCTTCGCGTCGAGAAGAACGTCTTGAAGAGATTCAAGGTGTTACATTGTCTTTGATTTGCAAAGCTTATTTTTGCATGATATGCAATTCTTTTTATTGTTTTTTTTCTTTTAGATGGATGACATGATAGAGTTTGACCAATTATCTGTGTCCGGCGAAATCGATGCAGTCAAGGCGGAGTTACATTTAAAAATCTCAGTGTTACTAAAATTAAGCATTTACAAGTGTTCAATTGAAATTGGACACGCCGGGGTTATTTAATATAGTTCAAGCCCAACTCTTAAATAGCGCAGTTGTCGACAAATGCCAGCCAGTCGCGATATAGCAATCTCCACACATGTCGTCACAATCGTTTCCATCAACACAATGAACGCCGGGGTTTTGACATCTTAGAGCCCTTTGTACCCACCCAAGCCCATCTCAACATCAATTTCTACAAAATGGTGGAAGTTTTCCCGCCATCGTTGAAGGACAACATCTAACAAAACAACATGCCCAAAATGGCTAAGGCCGTTGCAACCTTGTTTGGACAGCCAATAAGAACTTGGTTAAAGCTTCTTTGAGAGTTTTTTTTTAAAATTTAATTCGTGAATACCCGATACTCTGGAGGATAGAGTAATGGATAGCTCATTTCATGAAAAGAGTTATGCAGCAAACCCTTAATAGGGAAAGAAACTGGATAAAAGGAAAAATGGGAACGTGGATAAAGATGAGTTAATGATTAGGGAATGACGTAAATTGGAAACGTTAATGTACAAAAAAAGATAAATATATTTTGCATAAATTTCCCTCCCCAAATTACTACTCATTGGAGAAATTTGGGGCCCATCCCAAGAAGAAAAGAAGGCTGCAATGCACATAAATCTCCACCAGCATTTGCAGTACCCCAAAGACTTGGCTTTTTAGGACCAGCTCAGTACGGGTTTTAAAAGAATCTGTCTCTCCAGCCGTCAGCCATTAACTATGTACGGGGTCAAGACGGTTTAACCAAGCAGGTTACAAGGTAAATCGCTCACCTGTACACTCAAATGCTCCAATACGGACCTTATCATTTGGTAGACACAGCAGCTCTACAGACTAGCCTTACTCGTCGGCAAAAGCAGGCTAAGGCTAAGCTTAATCCAGCGTGTCGGACATGCAACCAGGTGCAACGAGGTTAACTGCCCCCTTCTCAAACAAGCGGGAAACGAAATAGCGTAGATTCTGGCAAGACACCTGGCCTCGGAAGTTACGCAAGCTGTTATACGGTTGCGCAGATGCAAACCATAGAGATTACTTTTCAACCATGATTGAGTAACTATTGGCACCGTGCATGGGGGGGTGACGGTCCAAGACAGACCAGCCCCAAGTTTGTGGTAAACCTACATCTTCCAAGAATCCGAGCCTCCAATCAGTCCGCGAGAAGTTTTCTAAATGTAAACGTGCCAAAGATATTTGGCCAGCAAAAAAACGTGGGGAAAATTTGGGACGATGCCCCGCCGTCCACAACGTCAAGTCAATGGACCTTCATGGAATTCCCTGTGCTCTACGAGACATATTATAAGCAGAGGAGAGGACTGAAAGCAACCGTATTTGCTGTGATATTTTAAACACAGTCGTCACTGACATTGTACAAACTTCAAAGCAAAATGCTTGCCGAGGTGTGGTAAGAAAACTGCTTACTAACCACAGTCAGTCTGCAACGGATCGTTCAACAATCCACAACATTCGTTTAGAGACACAAGTTAGTTAGTTATTGGGGTTTTACGGCACAAAACAAGAAATAGTAGAAGATTTTCGAGAACATTTACATTTAAACGCTAATGGAATTGAAGAGTGTGCGGTCCAAACAATAGATCAAAGCAAAAATGATAATTGGCATTTACAGAGGAAGATAAGAAAATCTGCAAGCTCTAAGGCCCACCGTATAAAAAACAGAAAAAAGGTTTGAGAAACTTGTCCCGAGATTCCTTTGCCCCAAAACCATTTTTTGGCAACTCGGCTAAAAAGATATGGAAACAAAATGGAAAATGGAAGTTGTGACATTTTTACCTTGACATTTTTGCAACTTCTAACGCCTATAAGGATGTAATCGTTTAATGTTTGGATTGTTTGGGATATTGCTTGACGTCTCATATTTATGCAATTTGGGCTAATCGAGACGAAGGGGGGGACGAAAGGGGATGACGCGGGGGGACAATGGGTGGACAGGCCTGTGCTGGTCAGAACCAGCCACAAGAAAATGGGGAGGGCAGGGGATCACCCACGTCTTGGTCGTCTCCGTCTGTGTCATCATCCGTCCGTGTTGTCATTGTCGTCGCCGTCGGGGAGGTAGTCAAAGGGAAGGGGAAAAATCCCCGACGACGACCCAGAGCTCGCCATTAGTTTCAGGGAGAAAAACTCCCCTAATCACGGGCCAAACCACGAGAAGATTGCGAGTTGGAATTTGAGGTTAGGTATAAATAAATAGACCTAGGCCTAAAATTAGTAATTGTCAAACAATACCCAAGGCCATTTTTATTAAACTAGCATTCAACGTGGGGTTGGTGGGTTATTCAAGTTAAATTTGTAATGTAAACGTATGAAAGTTGCTACGACGGTTGACTTGTCAAGTAGCGTTCCAACCCGCTTCAAACGCTAGGCCTACAAACATTATCTGACCAACAAGATAGAACTATCTGGGCAAAGGTAGGTGTACACAAGCTGCACTGTGTAGTTAGTTATTACGGTTTAAGGGCACACAACACTAAGGTTATCAGTGCCCGTATTCTTTTATAAAAATGGCATGTTATTTTTAAATCTTATTGTACAGCTGTGTTGATTTCGGGTATTTAAAAACTTTTGGTTATGTTTCAGATTCATCAGATAAAATTTCTTTTAAATTAGGTTTTTAGTAAAATCATTCCTCTCGTCCATGTGTTGAGGACATTCTACTAAAATGTGCTTAACAGTTAAAATACTCACCACACTGCTCACAGGGTTGTGGGTCTTCCCCTTTTTAAAGGTATCCTTGAGTGAGATGTGGGGTGTCCAATGCGTAGACGGTCAGAACAACCTCTTTGCGTCGAGAAGAGCGCATTGAAGAGATCCAAGGTGTTACATCGCCTTTTATTTCGCGAAGCTTATTATTTTGCATGATATGCCATTCTTCGCACCACTTTTCTTTAAGTTTAAGTTTAAATAATGCTTTTAGATCTGGCGTTACAACTAAATGGCAACCAACTTGTGTTTTGTTACCAGCTTCTTTGGCACTACAGTCGGCGACATCATTTCCTAAAATACCATAATGACCAGGCACCCAACAAAAAGCTATTGATTTTTGATTTGCATCAAATTTCGACAATATTAGGTGTAAAATTATTTTACTAAACTTCTCCGCCTACTAACCCTTCTTCTGTTTCAGCTGCTGTGCCAAGCCACCCTGCCGAGACTTCTCCGCCTACTAACCCTACTTCTGTTTCAGCTGCTGTGCCAAGCCACCCTGCCGAGACTTCTCGGCCTACTAACCCTACTTCTGTTCTGTGTGTGTGTGTGTTCTGTGTGGAACAACTCTCAATTTAAAATAAATTTAATAATTACAAGGACATTTGCCCTAATTCAATTAGGCATATTGAACTAAGTACCTAGTCTGTAAAATGTTAACTTAGACGTACTAATTTTTGCTTGCAGATAGTCCAGTGTGGCCTCATCATCCATCCCTGTGTGCAAGTCCAGATGGGATTATTGTCACAAATTCATTAATGAAACTTATTGAAATTAAGAGCCCACATACATGCAAAAAGAGATGCATCGTGGAAAAAGATAGCACGATCAATGTACCGTACTTGCAAAGGAAAGACAACCAGATTTATCTATAGGAAACCCACATGTACTTCACACAGTGTCGGATACAGATGCATGTTAGTGGACTACAAGAATGTGATTTATTTATTTATTCACCACTACAATCTCTAGTCATCTTTGTGTTTCGTAATAATGCTTTCTTAGAAAAAGTTGTACCCAAAATAGAAAACTTCTAATTCAAACAATTTTTGCTAAAAGTAATGAAAAAAAGAACAGGAATTTAAGTCTTACATCTAGTTAGAGCCTATAACTCAATTGCTCTCATGTATTCTAGTAAGTACCAGTATGTAGGGTAATAAACTCAGAACTTTGTAAATTTGTACCAATAATTTATGTAGATAGGCCTCATCAGTTAGTGCAAGTTTAGATAAAGGCCCGATTCCACCAAACGTTAAAGTTGAGTTTTAATTTTTTAAACCTCGGTTAGATTGAAAATGCGTTCCACCAGAACTAAACTCGAGGTTAACTCAGAGTTTAAAATAAACCCTACCTGGAGTGCGGTTCAACGCGTTAAACTCGAGTTTAAATCCATTTGGTGGAATTTAAACCTTTAACCAAGCATCTTCTTTACTTTCCACGATGTGGAATCGGTTTTTTTTATTTCTATTACGTCTTTATACTGTTCAACAATTGTAACAGCAAGATTTTCTCACTCTCCAAGTAGTTAGTTCCACGCGAAACGTATTTTCATTTTTTTATTGGTTATGTTGTCAGTGTCTTGTTCAACAGCTGACCTTGTAGACAAAAGCACTAGATACCCGGATTTCTAGGGCTGATCGCTCACCCAGAACGTACTACCAGCCAGGTTAACGTTTTATGAGTTGGTTGCCAATTGGATTGGATATTGCTTAACGTCTATATTTATGCAACTTGCTAATCGAGACGAAGGGAGGGACGTAAAGGGGTGACGCGGGAGGACAAAGGGTGGACAGGCCTGTGCTGGTCAGAAACCAGCCACAAGCGTATGGGGAGGGCAGGGGTTCCCCCACGTCGTGGTCGTTCCTTTCCCTCTGTGTCATCTCCGTCCGTGTTGTCTTTGTCGTCGCCGCGGGGAGGTAGTCAAAGGGAAGGGGTTCCCCGACGACGACCCAGAGCTCGCCATTAGTTTTTTTCAGGGAGTTAAACTCCCCTATTCACGGGCCAAACCAGAGAAGGTGTCGAGTTGGAATTTGAAGGCCAAGTTTACGGGTGGGAAACGCGTCGGGCTACACGAAACGTGGGGGTTACGAGAGAAGGTGTATTGCATCTGGCCTATCACACATCAAGGGCGCTCCTTGGCAAATCTCTGTATTGAAAACACTCTTCGAGCACCGCCCAGGGAAAGTCTGCAGACCACATTTAGTGGGCCGCCAGAAGAACGTGCAGGCCCCTAGGGCGCGTATTGAGGCGAGACGTGGGCTAAGCTTCCATGACCGTAGGAACCGACCCCAGAAGAAACGTCAATTACAGCAGGGACAGACGCCGACTATGGACTGTTAGAACAGTAGTGATTGATATTGGATATTGCTTAAAAGTCTCATATTTATGCACTTTAACTAATCGAGACGGAATTGGGTAGTTTTGTTGTTGGATAATTACTGATTAATTTCGATGATATTAAATAAATTACTTTATTGGCTAGGCTACATGATGATACAGGCAGTGAACGGAAACGGAACTACTTGTAAGCAGTGCTACCAACCTTTTTTAAAGAAAGAAGATGATGAAAGTTATCGACATCCCTCTTGTCAGCCAGAGATTACACTCCATAACATGTAGTAGTGATGATAAAAATAGGTCTAGCTCTAGTATTAGTAGAACGGTTACTAATCTTACTGAATTCACCCACGATATTGCAACGTCCTTAAACTCAGGTGTTCAAGTTGATGCTGTTTACACGGACTTCACTTAAGCTTTTGACAGAGTTGATCACGATCTTCTCCTATTTAAATTAAAATCCTATGGAATTACCGGTAAAATTCATCAATTACTTGAAAGCTACCTTACTGGACGAACTCAGTCAGTTGTCATTAATACAACAATATCATCTTCTGAAAGCGTAACATCTGGAGTGCCGCAAGGTTCAATTTTGGGTCCACTACTCTTTACCCTGTTTGTGAATGACATACCGTCTTGTTTATGTCATCGAGCTGTTTAATGTTTGCTGATGATCTTAAGATATATCGTCCAATACGAAGAGAAAGCCGACCGTACCTGCCTACAGTCGATCTGGACGCGCTTGCAGAGTGGTGCAGAACATGGAAGCATAATCTTAATGTATCTAAATGTGCAGTCATTACGTTTACTACAAAAACGAAACATGTTAAATTTCATATCTACACTCTCAATGATCAGATTTTGGAAAGAGTCACTAAAGTCAAGGATTTAGGTGTCATCATATCTCATGATCTATCATTTCAGAATCACCTTTCTAACATTATTCCAAAATCATTCAAACTGCTCTAAAGAATTCTCCAAAACCACAATGCGGAACTCCAAAACCACAATGCGGAAGTTGTACCTCTCTCTTGTTAGGCCTCATTTAGATTATGCTAGCTCTATTTGGAACCCATATCAAATCACCAAAATTCAGAATGTAGAAAGGGTCCAACAGTGTTTCATAAAACATCAATGCATAAAATGTAACATTCGATATCATAAAGTAGATTATGCACAACTTTGTAAAGATGCTACCCTAATGACGTTAGAAAACCGAAGGAACTATTCTGACATGGTTTACCTTTACGAAATTGTAAATAATTTAACAAACACTAGTTCAATTCTAGGCAAATTAAATTTTCATATACCTCCCAAACATACACGCCATCATAAAACTTTTCAACCAGCTCTAAGTCATCTCGACCTCCATAAAAATTCATGCATCAACAGATTGCAGCATTCATATGTTAAAACCTCTTGAAGGAACAGACATTGATCTCTACTCACAAAATATTTTTAAATTTAAATCTGTGATCACTCAAGCTTTAGGATATTAACATTATAATTTACTCACTAGCTTATTTCCATTAGTCTCTTCTTTAATATGCATTTTTCATTTCTTCTCTTTCAAGAATATCTGTTATTAATTTTCATTGTTAATAATTTTGATAGTTTCACATTTAAATTGATAATTTCAAATATTTTAAAGAGTTACATGTATTATTTTATGTATATTGTATATTTTAATGTCAATAAGTTTATGTTTTCTATCCATTAGGCTATGCTATGATTTGCACTTGTGGAGTATTTGTACTCTGTTGTTATATGCATGATAATAAAAAAAATAAAAATAAAAACTTCTAGCCGTTGAAAAATCGTAGAAAAAAGTAGCAATAGCAAAGGAATGTAAATACATTTTATTTAAAATATCTACACAAAATATATCCACTATTGAAATCAATAAGGACAATTAGCAATATTTAGGTCTGAACTTAGTAGTTGAGACCATCATGATAAAATAGTTAATGGCCTGCTACGAGAAAGAAAATAGAAAACCAACAGGTCAGTGTGCGTTATGCAGCATTCAAGGAGCCTTAATTGAGATACAATGCCTCAGTCATTGGGAAAGCTCACACTACTGAGTACTATGTGGAGGCACCAGATGATGAGCTGGAAATAAGCTCCACATAAAACGCTAAACCGGAGGAGGAAGCAAGTAACTTTGGATGCAAACTGAAAACATAGTTTAAAATACAAAATAAATTTAAAAACTAAAAGTGTCCTGAATTGTTAAGTCCCACTCTTACCACAAAGTGGGATGTAAACCAAACAAAGTAGTAATTTAGGCGTCACTCGCAAGTTTATAACTTTGTTGTTGCGGGGTCCACAGAATGTCCATTGAAGTAGCCAGCTACTTGACCGTTGCTCGTCTCCCTGGTTTTATGTATATAATAACCTTTATGTTCTATTAGATGACAAAGGGTCCCCGACGGGTCCCCGACGACGACCCAGAGCTCGCCATTAGTTTCAGGGAGAAAAACTCCCCCAATAACGGGCCAAACCACGAGACGGTTGGGAGTTGGAATTTGATGGCCCATCTTACAACCATAATTATATCAAAAAATGATTACAAAAACAAAATTATAGTGGAGCCTATACTTACTCTGATGCCATTCTTCACTTCTTTACAGAGCAAATCATTCGACAGTTTCGCGTGTACGGATACTTGCGCGTTGACTGGCCCCATAGGAGAGAGAGCAAGGCCATTTTTACACCCAAAGGGTTCGCCTTACTGCATTTCCAGGTGTGTATGATAGGTTAATACATTGTTTAGACAAACTTGTCATCTTCTAAGATTCAGATTGGATTGGATATTGCTTAACGTCTCATATTTATTTCTAAGATTCAGATATTTTTACTTAATTACCACATTTTAAATGCTATTTCTCATTCTAGGCGGAGGCTTCAGTGCAAGCCCTGCTTAAGAGTGCGCCGGCAAGGCTCTAGTTTGTCTTGAGTAACGTGCAGATAGCGCTGTTTGTCGTCTCGTATCCATGGCAACGTAGACGCTTGTGTGCTGAGTGTGTGTGTGTGCTGTGCTGTGTGTGAGTGAGGCAATGACGCAGCCGGCCGCCGGCCCGCCACCTTGGGACGACACATTATGCCGAGTCGAGATAATATTGAAAATGATTCGGCAAGCGAGCTGGAGAGTGGAGAACGGACTAGCACTGATTTCCTGACGTTTTATTTGCACTGGGTATTTAGCAGCTATAATAACATTGAGGAATGTTCTATAATGATCAAGAGGCAAGTCAGAATTAGGAATTTAGCAAAATGTTCTGAATATACATCCATAATACACTCAAACACAACTTTTTGCACTGCATGTACAAAAGCTCAAGTGTGAAGAAAATTTCCGTCCTACCCTTGATTGATTTATTTTTACCCAGGATGTGATTGTGAATGGTATAAAATCAATAGTATTATTTAATATTCCAGACATACCAGGTAAAGAAAAATATTAATTTCTATTTCAATAACTATAGTAGACCTACAACTAGTATGGTATGACGTTTCCTTCGGAATCCTTCATTTCTGTAACTGTAACAGAACTAAGGTATACGACGTTTTCGTCATACCCTTGATGTACTTCTGCCTGTGTTAAAATATGTAATGCCGATATAAATGCATATTATTTAGCGGCTTTAGAGAAGGCTTTGCTTTCTTGATTTCTTTGCTCGTTTCGGTTGTTGTAAGAGTATCTTGGCCACAGATGCTGCAACTTGTGCAAGGACGATGTTATGTAGGTGGATTTTTTGATCTCACCGAGCACGAGCCTCTTTGCAAATTGCGCTTAAATAAGCTCGGGCAATAGCAATCCATATAAAACCTATAAATGCAAATTTCCGTTTCTTTCATGGGCGTCGGAAGGGGGGAACGCAAACGGGGCTAGCCCCCCCCCCCCCGTCTCCTGGATGTTAGAGAAAATTATAAATTTTGCAACAGAGTAAATGTTTTATTTTAATTTATTCATAACTTACTTTAATAACCCAAAACCTATATTAACAACCCAAAATCTGAATAAAAGTTGTGAAAAAACGCACTGCGGAGCCATTTGAGGTGTTCTATTCGTTCACGGACCCTCCTCACACCAGGATAAATGTATTTGAATTAAAAAATTTCATAACCTATTTTAGCAAAACAAATTTGGTTAAATATTTTTGAAAAAAACACCCTGCGGGGCTATTTGGGAGTATTCTGTCGTCAAAATTCCAGACGAAGATTGACCGTTTCGTTCAACCAATTTTCTTCTACTTTTTCCAATTTCCTGCAGTATAAATAATTATAATGAGGGAAAGAAAAGTGTCGTACAAATGGGTGGGGGCGTTAAATTCAATGGTTTTAATTGGTTTCTACTTTCTTTGGAAAAGTAAATAAACTACATCAAATCAGTGTTAGCCTAGTCATCACTACTCATGGATTCGTTCATAAAATATCCAACAGTTTGATACAAACTAGACAGACTATACCTACATTATTGTTCCGATCTTTACACACGGAATAGATTTAGAAGATATACCCTAGTGTCCCTGTGTCCCTAGTCAGTTACTTTTATTGTGGCTGACTAGTCTCGCGACGGGACAAGTTAGCCAGCGTCGTTATAATATATCCATTATCCATAATATAGCTAAAAATCATAAGACTGGGTTTCATCTATAGTTGCTATTTCAATTGTTGAATGCGTGTTATTTTCCCATACAAACATAAAAAATCGTTAGCAACAAGAGGCACTCGTTATCGCCAGTCTTGGGCAAGTTCCCCCCCAAAAAAGGAACTTTGAAAAGTTAAGTTACTTCTGCCTAAAAAGGAACTAAGACGTTCCTAGTTCCTTTTATAAAAAAAGGAACTGAGACGTTCCTCAAAAGGAACTTAGTTCCTTTCACGTTCCTTATACCATCTACTCGCGAGTAAACGCACTATATACACACGTACAAGTATACAAAAAACTTAAATGCTAATTTTTTAAAACAATTAAAATTAGTTATCAGGACATATAGCGGCGTTTTTCTTCGAATTATAATGTCCTCTGTTCATGCCGCCGACTTGTGGCAGTGGGTTAATGCGCCCCCCCCCCCCCCCCCCCCCCACCTACCACTCGCAATCTTCCAAAGATTATACTGCGTAAATAATTACCATAACATTCTTAAGTTTTTAATCTGCTAGAAGTCAAAGCTAGGTGATAACTGAAATTAAACACATGGGAATAGAGATACTAAGAGGCTGGCCTTTCCTTATCTTGTTTACTCGCCAGCATTCGGGCTCCAGCCCTCCCCCCCCCAAGCCAACGCATCGTGACCTTGCAGACTAGACTGTGACAAGATATACACCAGATGCAAGGAACAGTGAGTGTTCCTGCAATCACGACGCATGGGACCTGTTACTGGACAAGTGGACTTATCTTTTACCCCAGGCTTCCGCTTATCTTGCGACGAAAGCTATAAGCGCGGGCGATGGTGAGAGATTTTCTCACATGCCCGGACTTTTTTACTTGCCCCGGGCATGGGGGGGTGGGGGCTCCGCCTTTTTCGAAAAACACAAAATGTGACAAGATAATTATTTTTCATACTGAAGTTTATGATATTATTAGGTATGGAATTGTGGAATTCGACGGGATTACGACGACAAAACGAACTTGTAAAGGAACGTTAAATTCGTTCCAAGTTCCCACGAAATAGTAACTTTCACGTTACAAGTTCCTGATCTAAGAAAAGGAACGCGTTCACACAAAAGTTCCTGAAAAAGGAACGCGTTCCCGGGAACGCGTTCCTCCCCAAGACTGGTTATCGGCTATCGCCATCGGTATTTTCTTATAGCGAGGGTCTTCACTGGAAATACCGACAGTGTTGGTTCGAGCGCTAAGCGACAGATCTAATTCCCAGGGTGAAATATTAAAATTAAAACTAGATAAACGCCAAAGTCGTTGTTAAACGAGTGAGTGACCATGTGTTGAGTCGCGGTAACATTCCCTTTCTTCCCCTACATAAGGCATCCCTCACCTATCAATATCATAGGATAGAGTTGCGCATTATGGCATTTTAATTGACTTCCACTTATACCAACTAAACTTCAAAACCCTATTATTTATACCCAAAATAATAATCAAATTTAAATGCAAATGTTCCCGGGTACTCAACACATGACTCGCTCACTCGTCTAACAACGACTTTGGCTTTTTATAGTCTAGTTGGCTAAGGCGCCTTCATACCCGAAATGTGGGAGACCTGGGTTCAATCCCCTGATCGAGAAAGATTTTGTAATTTCTGGATTGTGTTTTAAAATTATTAAGCATGTTTTGAAATGCATATAACGCAGTGTAGTCTATCATCAGTGACAATGCCATGGAAAACTTAGCCAGTACAAAATACGTGTGAATATTGCAAGGTTTACTCAATCTCCGAGCAAAATTTGGGGGTACCTTGAGCGTGCAAGATTCGATACACCTTGGCACTGCATTCCACGGCCAGAAAAATAACAAATACAAATATTTTTTCAAGAACAAAACCATTGTCGTTAAAATAATACGTACACATTCCTGGCCTATTTTCAATTTATTATTTCTTGTAGGTTTAAATCGCAATTGATCTTGCTGATTTTGTCATCAGTTCTCAGTAAACTCGTTCGTTAAAGTGGTTCGAATCCCGGTTGGGGCGGACATTTTAATTTCTGGATTGTAGTAAATAATATCAATTACACCTACGGGAGTGTTCCCGACTAACCAAATCGAGAAACTCGTACCGGATGTCTGTTTTTAAAATTTCAGCGCAATCTATTCAGCGATTCGGCTGATTTTCGACGTACAGACACACACATGTACAGAATTACGGAAGTGCCGATTTCTTGAATCCGCTCCGCTCCCTCGTCTAATTACTAGAATTTTTTTCATCATTTGCTCAAGCCGCATCTTCAGGCTTCGGGGATAGGTGCCAGGTTCAATGCTTGGCATACCGACAAAGATAGCTCATGCGTAGCGTGAGACCCGATTCGGGAGGTCACGGGTTCGAATCCAGCTACCAGCAACCCTAACTGAACGCAAAGTTTGAGTCTTCTAATAATCCCATGAACATTTGCCTTAACAATTACTCTCATAAATTAGTTTCTAACCTAAAGAGGGTCACACTGGGGGAACCTGATGTTACCGTACAACGGGAATCTTTGCGAAAAACGTATTTTTAAGCTTAGAGCATTTGTGGTACTCACTCGACTGCCGTGCGTTGTATAATACAATGGAGTTTCAGATAATATGTTTGCAATTAATATTGTCGAAAAAATAGCCTTCTTAGTGATCAGGAGCCTAAAGAGGGACACATTATGAATCTAGTTGGCTTTCTGTTCCAAAACAGAGAACCTAAGTACCAAGTGAAACATCAAATCCTAAAATAGGCATAACTGTCAGAAGTCTGGTATTGCAAGGTATCAGATTCAGATTATGTGCTAGGGAAATCTTTTGACATAATATCTTAAATTAATATACCTAAGCTATATGTTTTGCTTTCATGTGTCACTTAGAGTAATCATGCTTAATTAAACAAACTAAATAATATAATAACGTATTTTTTAACCTGTGTCAAACAACAAATAAACACAGCACATACACAATATAAATACACACACATACAGTGAACATGATTGAAATAATAAAAACATTGTGTGGACAGCTAGATGTATCGATAACGTGCTTTTTCAACGCTACTGTAACTATAAGTGAACAAGCAACAAACACTCGAGTAAGGACACAAGTTCCAAGACAGCGATGGTCTGAGCCTACACGGGGAACGTTTGGATGTTCGCCGCGTCACTACCTATAGCTCCGCCTCTCGCGGCCGAGAGCTCTGGCGCTACGCTTGCGACATTTTATCTGCAGGGGCAAGCGGTATAGACTAGCCCGCCGAACACTAAACGCCCTTTATTCTAGAAAGCGTAGTTTGAGAGATAAAAATCTACAAAAAAACTACGTTTCATATGAGGAGGTTTTGTAGGAATGTATCATATCCAAATTTGTATATCTAATCTAAAAAACTGCATTTTATTAAATATGCTTTGGTAAAAAATTAAAATTAAAATTCGAATATGATAGAAACATCAATTGGTTCTTTATTGACATAACGCAAAAAAAATTATCTGATTATGTAAAGAATTGTGGATTTGACAGCCAATAAACGAAAGCTCTGTATCGCCGGAGCCCTCTTAAAGACGCAAATTACCGCAATAATCGGTACTACTCGTCCATCAGGGCGTTTAATGGGGGCCCTAATGTATTTTTAGTACTTAAAATGAAAACATCACACAGGAAAAAAATGTACATAATGTCCAAGTTTCCTATGATGTTAAAAAGCCATAAAAATGTTACTAGATGTCCTGGATTTATCTGGGTGGTCCTGTTTATGAAGTAAGTCCAAAAGGTTAAAAATTGCAACGTATACCAGATATAGACCAGGGGCACAACCAAAAAATTGCAAATAGAACGTAAGGAATATTAAAATCATTTTTTTTAAAGTGGATTGTGGGATGTAGATTCTGTTTAATTGCGATTAGCTTACGAGTTTTGCGTTTAGTCAACTAACCAATTATTCCCATCCCTAAAAATAATTCATTGGCTATTTGTCATACTCATTCAAGTATAAATTACAATACAATAAGTTTGCACGTGTCCTTTGAGAGCATAAAATACCTCTCCCCTAGTTATCGGTATTTGCTCCCCCAACACAAGACAATATCTTATACAAGTTCAAAGATGTTTGATAGAACATCTTCTATAACAATACCGATACCAATAATACTAATTATTCCTCTTTATTTCACATGGATCAAATACATAGTAGTAACCATACAGATATAAACTTCGCCCACGAGAGTGTATAATAGTATCTATATCTATTCAACTTTTATTATTTATGTGTGCCTTATAAAACAATGTTAGCAATGACCGTATAGCCGTTTTATTTTATTTTGAAGGCCTATAATACTTACTGCATAGAGCTAAATACAAATATGTTACCATTAGTTAAGCTGTATTCTTAATCTATCAGAAATGATCAATCATACTTGAATTTTACTTGAACAGTACTTTTTTTACTTTTTACTTGAAATTGGCGATGACAGACAACAACGACCACGACGACAACAACATCCAGGCACAAGATGAAAATGATGCTGACCACTACACGGACATGGAATGTTTAGTTGGAAATGATGATGACAATGACGACAACGAGGGGCATCAGGACAATGACATTGGGGACATCAGGTCAACCACAACGGGGGTTACAATGACAACTGGGAACAAGTGGCAGAAGACCTTCAGCTAGAAAGCTACAACGACCACCAGGCACCATTTGATGAGGGTTCACACACTGGGGCAAATAAAACCTCATTCATCCATGACGTTTTAGCTGATTTGGCCAAATGTAAACACATTCCATGCATTGCACATTCCTTTCAACTGGCAGTCAAAGATGGATGTTGTTTGTCTTGTAAGATAGTTTCAAATCTAGTCGGAACAGTTAAAAGGGTAGCCTCTGAACCACCCCGGGCACCGAGCCACCAGTGATACTGGGGAACTTCATGCGAAGCCTTACACTTTGTAAGTGCTGGCCTAAAAGTGTAAAAATCGGTGTAGTCTGTTTTCTTCAACCTGGGTGTCATTGAATTGGAATGTTCGCACACAGGTGCCCACATTGCAAAAGTGATTCCTGAGTTGCTGCCCAAATTTAAATTGTCCATGGCAAACGTATATTCTCTCACCATAGACAACAGGGCGAATATGGTTAAAACCGGAAAATATCTTGATCAGGACGCCAGTGAACTAATAACCATTAACCTTGATACAGAAATGGACAGTGATGAAGAAAATGGGAGCGATGCCAGGATGCCAGGATAACGGAGAGTGGGACCTTCCTGCTTTCCTTCGTCAAAGGAGGAGCAACATTCATAAGATTCTTTCTCGTTCGAAGGCAATGAGGGCATTTGGCGTACCATGCCCATTGAAGTAAACATCTGCCCCATATTCCCTTGCAAAATTTTTGCTTGTGCTTTCTGCGCCCGTTTGGCCTGCTTTGCTTCAAACTTTCGTTGGTTGGCAAATTCTTCTCTCACAGCAGTCACGTAGTTTGCCGAGACGCTTCCGGCCGATTGATGCGCCAAATCCAACTGCTCTTAGATTTCAGTACCAGAATACATCCTGGATATAATAATTATTGTGAATGTTCAGTATGATAAATTGAGGCCGGGACCCTATCTCAAATTTACATTTTGACTACTACTTTGAGTTGACTACAAGTAGGATAATGTTTTTTAAGTAAGCAAACTGGGGAAAAGATCTCCTTTAAACTACCAGTGAAAACACGATGGGAGTTGCATGTTACATTTCTTATAAATTTGTTCAATGTGGCCAATATCATCTTCCACCGCAGGCACACATGGGATGAAAACGAGGGCTCAAACCAGGAGCAAAGCAGGAATCTCTTCAGTCTTTGGACAATGCGGCTCACAGTAGGCTGCGAAACGTCAAGCGCGCAATAACACAGGTATGTGTTATTACACTCTTATTAACGCGGTACAATGTCCCGAAAACAGTCTAATACTAATACTAATACTAATAATAATAATAATAATAATAATAATAATAATAATAATAATAATAATAATAATAATCAGGGCTGAGCCCAGTTGTAGTCGACATGACTCCTGTGGTTACCGGTACCGCAGCCTCCCAAAGATTCGTCTTCGAAACTTCGTCCGATTTGGACGTTTAGACGACTGTATTCTATTGGCAAGGTAAGATTCGGCTCACTGTTGTGGTCCCCCCACCTGAGGCTAGAGCCTGTCTAAAAGCAATGTGGGTTATTCCATCAAATTTTGACTCAGAGGTCGTTCTCAAAGTACTCGTTAGTCGTGAGTGACTGCCGAAGAAGATTGTTACCTGAAAATGGAGAGCCCCTAACTATGTTGGTTGGCATTTGACTAAGCCTGCTACGGGCCTAGTCCTAAGTACTGTCATGTCAACCATGTTAACCTAGCCATGGATGTACATATAAAGAACTCGATATTTGGAATTATTTATAAATTTATTACTTTATTTGGCGATTTCGTGGCATTTTGGCGATTACACCGTACAACACCGTGTTTTGCTAATCTTGGCACTGCTTTAACACACCTCTTCTCATTAATCATTATGAAATATTGAACAGCTTTGTTTTTCATTTCATCTGAGCAGTGTGAAGTCCTAATATTTTAATACTACTCAACATTTAATTATTAACTAAATTCTTCGGACCATCATCCGTCCGTGTTGGGGGTTCCCCGACGACGACCCAGAGCTCGCCATTAGTTTCAGGGAGTGAAACTCCCCTATTCACGGGCCAAACCACGAGAAGGTTGCGAGTTGGACTTTGATGCCCTCGTTACGAGGCAGGAAGCATTTGTGTTTATCATGATGTTCATGCTCCGTCATTCCATAACTAACAAGGCCCTGGTTGACTTGATAAGCTTGATAAACGTGATATGTGGCTGTTGGGGATTGTGAGCACACATAACATCTTTCATTACTATGTTCTTTGTATCAACAAACGTCTCACTTCTTTGACTCTACTGTTTGTTTACTTTGAAGACATTTTTTTTATTTTTCTAATTGTTACAATACCACCTTCATTTAAAACTAGTTGAGGGTTTCATTTTCTTATCAATAAAATGACTTTTTACCATAAAATGCATTTCTAAAGTGTTTTAATTATATCTACTTAAATTCAGCGATGTGGGCCAGTCCTGTGGAACAGTCTACACCAGCCAGAATGATGCAAAATAAATATTCTTTGCGAATGTAAAGTGGTCCTCCGCATCACCACTCATGGATCCAACATTTTGGTACCTCATGGGCCGAATTCAAGTTGACAGGTCAGTCATTTCACTATTGTAAGTAGTAATGGAGCCTAATCGACTACAAAAGTTAGTCAAGAAGAGGGGTGTTATTAAAACACAAATGACTCGTATGAAAACATTCATCGATGCGTTTGTACCCTCTGAAAACAATATTCACGAGATTACTGTAAGGCTCAGACGTTTCCCAGACATCATGGCTAGATACGACAGCGTACAGTCTGAACTGGAAACTGACGACCTTCAGTCAGATCATGACGATGATCGGGCAGTGTTCGAGGAAACTGCGTATGAAACAGAAGGCCAAATGGAACTAATATTAAGGCAAGCAGAAGAACGAAGTGGTAATCCAGGGCCCTCCAGCAGAGCTCCCGGAGAACTTCAAGTATCAGGGGTGTCCCACATGCCACATGGCAGCTTGAGGTTACCATTAGTCTCACTGCCAAGCTTTGATGGCAAATATGAGGAGTGGTTTCCATTTTCGGATTCTTTCACGGTGATGGTTCATGAAAACGCAGACGTCATGACCATTCAAAAATTCCATTACCTGTTATCATCATTGAACGGCCAAGCATTGCAGCTAATTCAAAACCTTCCTATCACTGCTGTCAATTACCAAGTAGCTTGGCAGTTACTGAAGGATAGGTATGAAAACAAAAAACTGATAGCAGCTACTTACACAAGGGGACTTTTGAACCTAAAGGCAGTTCAAAGGGAATCAGCTTCTGACTTAAGGCAGTTTGTGAATACTATTCGCAGTAATTTAAGTGCTCTCAAGGCCATGGAACTTGATCAACCACTAGGTGATATCCTTGTATCACAGCTGATTGTTGAGAGGCTTGACAAGAACTCACGAAGGGAGTGGGAAATAAAGGAATCTCGACAATCTTTCCCACCACTATCAGATCTTCTCACATTTCTTGAGTATAAGAGCCAAGCTCTAGAAAACATAAACGCTTCTAATAGCTGTAGCTCTCAGGACAGTCGACAAGGTGATTTTAAGCCCAAACAATACAAGGTTGCTCAACAATCTGGAAGTTTCATGTCAGTTAAGAACAAGAAATGTTGTTTTTGTCCCAATCATCATCCACTGTTTTTATGTGAAACATTCATATCAGCAGAAACACAGCAGCGGAGAGAATGTGTACAGGACAACAAACTTTGTGTCAACTGCCTGCGAGCTGGGCATTCAGTTAAAAATTGCCCGATATCATTAAATTGCAAAATTTGTAATTGTAGACACCATACATTATTACATACAGAAAAGTCTATCAACAAACGTCAAGTAAGCCAATCTTGCCAACAAGTACAGCCAACTAATAGTAACGAGCGTGGCGAATCATCGGCCAATCATGTCAACAGGGATGCTCAAGGCTCCTGTCATGTTGCAAGACACAGAATGCAATCACAAGTTCTGTTGTCAACTGCAATAGTGCTAGTTCGAGACTCAATGGATCAACTACACAAATGCAGGGCATTGATTGACTGCGGTAGCCAATCTAACTTCGTTACAGAAGATTTAGTTCAAAGACTTAAGTTAAAGAAAAGTTATAATCGGATAATAATGCAAGGGGTGAGCAATGTTTCAGCAGAAGCCAAGTTCACAACATCCGTTCAATTTCACTCAACAGTGAGCAATTATAAGGCAAGCCTTACATGTTCTGTATTGTCGCATATAACTGGACAGATACCATCAGCATGCATCGACAGTCAGCACTGGAATCTGCCAAGGGATATCCAACTGGCTGACCCAAACTTCCATGAACCAGGACGTATTGATATGCTTATTGGAGCTGAGTTGTGCTTTCACATTCTTCGAGCCGAAAAGCGTACAAGGCCCGGAGATTTCCCAGTACTACAAAACACAGAACTTGGTTGGATCTTATCAGGACGGTATCAAATACCGAATGAACTTGAACCAAATAAATCGGTGACCTCTTGTTTTGTTCGTCAAGAAGACAACCTGACACAACGATTGCAACGATTCTGGAACTGGAGGAGATCAACTCATCCCCAAAACTGAGGAAGAGCTTCAATGCGAATCGCATTTTCAACAAAATACCACACGGGACGAAAATGGCAGATTTGTGGTGAGACTTCCACAACGTTTACATAAACAACTGGGTGACTCCTGCCAGCAAGCAAAAGTAAGGTTCCACCAATTGGAACATAAGCTAACGAAACACCCAGAACTTCGAGAACAATATGTGACATTCATGGATGAGTATGAGGAATTAGGTCATATGAAAGAAGTACAAACATCAACAGATGATAAAAACACACTTACGCCTACATACTATCTTCCTCATCATGCTGTTTTTAAACCATCCAGCTCAACAACCAAGACTAGAGTTGTATTCGATGGTTCTGCCAAAACTACAAATGGCAAATCACTAAACGATATTCTTATGGTTGGACCAACAGTTCAACAGGACCTGTACTCAATCGTTCTGCGATTCAGGACTCATGAAATAGTTTTTACAGCCGACATCACCAAGATGTATCGCCAAGTTAATATTCATCCTGAAGATACCGGTCTTCAACGAATTCTATGGAGAAAGTCACCTGACCAGCAACTAAAAACCTATGAACTGTCAACAGTAACATATGGTACTGCATCAGCTCCATTTCTCGCAACCAGATCTTTGAATAAACTAGCGGAAGAGGAATTTGACAAATACCCTCGGGCGGCGGAAATTTACAACGAGATTTTTATGTTGACGATGCACTCAGCGGTTCCAACAATCTGGAAGATGAATTACAACTACAAGAAGAACTAATTGCACTCCTTAAGTGTGGAGCATTTCCCCTTAAGAAATGGTGCTCTAACCCCCAGCTTTACTAGAAGCTGTACCACCAGAAGACAGGGAGATGCAGCTGCCTCTTGATTTCAACAAAGAAGAGAGTATAAAAACATTAGGACTATTGTGGCACCAAACATCCGATAAATTTCTTGTTGCCAATAGCCTATCATGTAAATCTAAAAACAAGATTACTAAAAGATTTGTGTTGTCGTTAGTAGCATCCATATTTGATCCACTAGGACTTGTGAGTCCCATAGTTATCTCATATAAGATGTTTCTACAGAAACTATGGTTACATAACTTACAGTGGGATGATGAATTGCCGTCAGAACTCTCCATTGAGTGGCAAGTTCTCCATAATCAATTGTCACATGTGAACAGCATTTAAATTGACAGATATGTACTTGTCAAAGGAACTCAAACACATCATAACATTGCAAGGTTTTTCGGATGCGTCAGAAAAGGCATACGGCTGCTCCTTGTACATTAGATCAACTAATAAACAAGGTCAAAGTGCAACCAATCTATTATGTTCCAAGTCAAGGGTGGCTCCTGTCAAGAAGGTATCATTGCCACGCCTAGAACTCTTAGGAGCAGAATTACTAGCCAAGCCAGTTCAGAAACTGTACCAACAGCTATGGCAGAGATGGTCAACAGACTACCTCAACTCACTCCAACAGAGAGGAAAATGGATATCACCAGAATCCAATTTGCAGCCAGGCATGGTGGTTCTTATGAAAGAAGATCACCTACCACCTCTCCAGTGGAACCTTGGAGTTATCACAGAGACTTTCCAAGGTAAAGATGGTCACGTCCGCGTCGCTGCGATCCAGACATCCGGCGGTGTATTGAAGAGACCCATCACGAAACTAGTGCCCCTTCCCATCGAGTATTCACCTCAACCTAACTAAAATATGTTTCGATTGCATTCAATCAACAGGGGGGAGTATGTTGGGGATTGTGAGCACACATAACATCTTTCATTACTATGTTCTTTGTATCAACAAACGTCTCACTTCTTTGACTCTACTGTTTGTTTACTTTGAAGACATTTATTTTTCTTTTTAATTGTTACAATACCACCTTCATTTTTCAGACCAGTTGAGGGTTTTCATTTTCTTATCAATAAAATGACTTTTTACCATAAAATGCATTTCTAAAGTGTTTTAATTATATCTACTTAAATTCAGCGATGTGGGCCAGTCCTGTGGAACAGTCTACACCAGCCAGAATGATGCAAAATAAATATTCTTTGCGAATGTAAAGTGGTCCTCCGCATCACCACTCATGGATCCAACAGTGGCCGAGAAGTTATACCAGTTTCGAAGTTTCTGGCTGAAAGCGTTTTTGAAGACGGTATTGGGAACGCAGCCGTTTATTTCTTTTGTCATGTGTGCAATATAGTACAAGGACCATAAAGCATTCCCACAATCTAATCAAGGAAACCGTATATTGCAACTTATGCAATGCTCGGTATTCTATTGCATTCAGAGAAACAAATTATTCCATGCCTTTAGATGGTCACCAGTAAAAAAATATATGGAAAATAACATCATCAATAAACTTTATTTTAAAAATGCCACACAAATATGGATTCGTGTCACATGTATTCCGGTCTCGAAAATACGAATCCCAAAAAAACCTTTAAATTTTAAAAAACAATGGTTTCAATTTTACATA